>JAKUCV010001522.1:23413-84170 GCA_028386065.3 Turnera subulata | reverse complement strand
AACAATAATAATAATAATAATAATAATAATAGTAGTAGTAGTAATAATCATAAAGATAGTGGTAATCATAATAATCGTAATATTCATAATTATAATCAAACTTCTATAAGGAAAACCGTATGGAAATCAAATGGTAGAATCCTCGATTAAATGCGATAAGATTTTATTAATCACCGTAAAAGTTAAAATAACACGGTAAAATCAACAAGAGTTTTACCCGGGTCGTTACATGCTACGTCCTAAATAGAGTCTCTTTGCGTCCATTAATTGAAAAGATACCATATGAGATTTGGCATGAAAGAAAGCCAAATATTGCATACTTTCGCAAATTTGGCTCCAAGTGTTACATCTTGAATACTAAAGATAATCTAGATACGTTTCAAGCTAAGTCTGATGATGGTATATTCCTTGGTTATTCATTGAGTAGTAAAGCCTATAGGGTATACAACAAAAGAACCATGGTTGTTGAAGAATCCATGCATGTGGTGTTTGATGAAATTAACTTGAATGATCTCAGTGATGATACAGATGTTAAGTTTACTCCTGAGAATCAGAAACAGGTTATTAATGTTGATGAGTGAAAAGATGAGCAACTGCCTAATCCAATTGAGACTCAACAACATTTTGCTTCTCCCGATCCAAATGTTCAGAACAGCAGTGTGCAGCCAAATGTTCTGGAATCTGGCTCAAGCTCACAGCCGAGAAGCTCAGTGGTTTATGCACCTAGGGGACATTCAACTGAGGCCATTTTAGGGGATCCTAGAAAAGGAGTAACAACCAGATCCAAATTACAAAACATCAACACACACCTTGCCTTTTTGTCTCAAGTTGAACCCAAAAATGCAAATGAAGCCTACTTGATGAAAATTGGGTAATGGCAATGCAAGAGGAGCTTAATCAGCTTGAGAGGAATAATGTGTGAGAGCTTGTTGCAGGACCAGAAGACCATCCTGTCATTGGAACCAAATGGGTCTTTAGGAACAAGCTTGATGAATCAGGAACTGTGGTAAGGAACAAAGCCCGATTGGTTGCACAAGGATACAATCAAGAGGAAGGTATTGATTATGATGAGACCTTTGCACCAGTAGCTAGACTTGAATCCATTCGTATGTTGCTTGCATTTGCATCATTTAAATCTTTCAAACTCTATCAAATAGATGTCAAGAGTGCTTTTCTAAATAGATATATCATGGAAGAACTATATGTAGAACAACCCCCAGGATTTGAAAACCATGAGCATCCGCAACATGTTTTCAAGTTGAAAAAGGCATTATATGGTCTTAAACAAGCACCTAGGGCTTGGTATGATAGATTAAGCTCACATCTGATTTTACAATGCTTTACAAGAGGAAAGGTAGATTCAATTTTATTTGTGAAATCAAAAAAAGATGATATTATTATTGTGCAAATATATGTTGATGACATTCTATTTGGTGCTACTAATGAATCTCTTTGTCAAGAGTTTGAAAAGCTTATGCACAGCGAGTTTGAAATGAGCATGATGGGAGAATTAAATTTCTTCTTGGGTTTTCAAGTCAAGCAACTCAATGGTGGGATTTTTCTTAACCAAGCAAAGTATACACGAGAGCTGCTGAAAATATTTGGCTTGTAAGAAGCCAAAACTAGTCCGACACCAATGAGCACTAGCACCAAACTTGACAAGGATGAGAATGGTAAGGATGTTGATGTAGAATTATACAGAGGCATGAAAGTTAGTCTTCTTTATCTTACAGCTACAAGACCAGACATTATGTATAGTGTTTGGTTGTGTGCTAGATTTCAATCATGCCCAAAAGAATCCCATCTTAAAGCTATCAAGCGTATCTTCAAGTACTTAAAAAGAACATCATCTTTAGGCTTGTGGTATCCTAATGTGAACTCTTTTGAACTAACAAGCTACTCAGAAATAGACTTTGCAGGGTGCACTCTTGACAGAAAAAGTACAAGTGGTAATTGTCAATTACTTGGACAATCACTTGTATCTTGGTCAAGTAAAAAGCAAAATTCAGTTACTACTTCCACAACCGAGGCTGAATATATAGCAGCTGGTGCATGCTGTGCACAAGTGTTATGGATGAAACAAACACTTGCTGATTATGGACTAACTTTCAAGTGTGTTCCTATCTTTTGTGACAGCTCAAGTGCCATTATTCTAACTAAGAATCCGGTGCAACACTGTCGAACCAAACATATTGAAGTGAGACATCATTTTATTCGAGACCATGTGTTGAAGAAGGATTTGGCCATTGAGTTTGTGAGAACTGAAAATCAACTGGCTGATATTTTTACCAAACCGTTCAAGGAAGATCAGTTCACCAAAATCAGACTCGAGTTTGGTATTTGTAATATATCATAAGTATTATGATTTGGCTCCACATTTGGTTTTATTGTGTTCATGCACATCATAACATATTGCACACATAAGCACTTAGATTATATACAATTGTCACACATTTCACACCTGCACTAAGCATATGAGCATATGAAGACATATCGTGGCTGTCATCTAATCATCAAAGGCATGAAGGAGAAAGAGCTGCAGTATTTGGTTCATGGACGAGGAAAAACCTATTATCCAGTGGACAAAAGGCAGCAGTTAATGAAAAGAAGAAAGAGAGTGCAAAGTCAACTAGACAACTTCTGAGGCAACGGCTATATGTGGGGTCCCACATCTGTTAAAATGGAAAAAGGAATAACTGAAAAGCAAAGTGGTCCATTGATGGAAGTTGGATAACCTCTCTCCTTAAAACCAGTGACTACTCTCTCTCTCTCCATAACCCACTTCGTCTTCAACTTCCTTTTTCAGTTTTTCTCTGAAACACAAACACCTCAAAACCTAAAACACTTACCATTATGAGAACCAATAAAGGGAAAAAACTGAAGGAGACACCCTCAAAACAAAAACCACCGAAACCCCCAGCACTTCCAAAAGGAAGAACCAAGGTTGCTGCTGCAAAACCAGTGTTCAAGAAGACCTCGACTTCAGAGAAGAAAAAGGTGAAAGAGAAAGAAGAGAAAGCAAGCCTTGAGTTTACCTCACCAGAAAGGGAAGCGACTGTTCAACTCGAGAAACTCAAACTTGGGACTCAGACCCAAGAAGCCATGGTGCCTCCAGGAGAAGAACCCGATTCCAAGGTGCATGCCTTCAACCTTGAAGAAGTACCACCAGGGAACATCTTTGAAACCGGTATTTTAACCTCTGAAACTTTTAGTGTTCGAGTTTCAAGTTTTGGAGAGGTGTGTGTTGCTGATATAACTCTGATAGGATCGATTGAGACTAAATCTGATGCAAGGAATGCTGTAGTCGATAGTACTATCATGAGTGTTGAGAAATCTAGTGATAAGATTAAGTCTATTGATAAGGATGATTGTGTTGGTGAGGGTTCTGGTTTGGCAAAGGCTAATTCTAATTATTCTATAGAGAAGACGGCTGAATCGAGTGAAAAGGTTAAGCCTTTGGATGTTGATGAGGGTTCTGGCTCATCAAAAGCCAAAACCAATTTGCTTGCTACATTTGTAAGGTCACTGGTGCCTCCTCTGAGAAAGGATGCAGAATAATTCTATGAGGAGAAGATGAAGGAACTGGGTGGTGTCCTGGTTCATATGAAGGATATTGAAGAAGAAGATTTGGCTGCAGTGCAAGCCAAATCCAGTACTCCTGCAGAAGAACAGCACTTGGCTGATGAAGGAGCCAAATCCGGAGAACAGAAGAAGATAGATGAAACGGAGAAGAGCAAGACTACTGAGATTGTTGTTGAAATCCCAACAGGGAATTCATTTCAGAAGAAGACAAGGATGCAACAGAAGATCTGGTACATGTTACTGAAATTGCAAAAGAAGTGGCCAAATAGGATGATGAAGAGGAGAAGGAAGATTTGGTCCAGACTGTTGGGAAGGCAAAATCTATTGAGGAAAAGCCAAAAGAAGACGAAAGCTTGCTGCCAGAAGGATATTTGGCTCAGCCTGAGACCAAATCTGCCACTGAGAAGGTTAATACAAGCACTGAACAAGAGAAGGAGGCAGAGAGTTCCAAAACAAAATTCGATGCGCCAAGGCCGAAAATGCCAAAACATTTGGCTCATACTCCAACCACTCAAGTCTCTCGAGCAAGACATCTCAGGCCACTGAGAAGGTTAATACAAGCACTCGTGTGAAGACAATGTTTGGAAGAGGAGAAAAGAAGCTTGGAGAAAAGGTTGTAGAGGTAGATTCTGATGATGATGAGATCCATAGTGAGAACTCGCCTGTCCATGAAGATTTCAAGAAGAGGAAACGAGATGATGAAGAGCAAGAAAGCTCTGGCGATAAGCAGAGTGATGACGAGCCAAATGACAGTGAGAAAGAGGCAAACTCAAATGGTGAGAATGAGAGCGAGAAGGAATCAGAGAAAATGAAGATGAGGATAACAGTGATGAAGATGAGAACAAAGATGAAGGAGAAAATGAAGAATCTGATAAGGCTGAAGAAGATGAGGAAGAGGATGAGGAATCCAAGAAAGTAGAAGAAACTACTCCTATACCAGCCAAGAGAATTCTTAAGAATCTGTCCAAATCTGGTTTCAAGAAGAGACCTAAAAAGAAGTACTTTTCTCATACTCCAACCTAAACAATGAAGCTTGATGATTTTGAGGCCATTGGAGTAACAAAGCTGTTAAAGGATGCTACTCTCGAGACCATAGCCACTTTGAAGGTACAAGGTTATGAAGTTCTTATGAAGGACTTCTATGACAATATGACCGTTGAGAATGGAAATAAGGGGCTAGTTGAGTGCATCAAGACAACAATCAAAGGAAAGAAGATCAAGGTGACAACCGAGTTAATCTGTAAAGTGCTGAAGATCAAGCCAGGGAAGACTAGATTCTATGATTCAGCATCCGGGACTCCAATTAACATTCTCAAAACTCCATGTCACTCCAAGCAAAACCAAATTCTCTTCAATAGCCTTGAGTCTGGAAATTACAATAGTTTGAAAACAAGAGACAAAGCTCTGATGTATACATTGACTCGAGTTATATTGCTTAGAAAGAATTCTCGGACAGTGATCAAGAAACTTGATCAATGGATTCTGGCGTGCCTCATCACGAAGTCCTCTATATGTTTCGGTACACTTATCCTTCATCACATGGCTCTTTACAAAGAGCATTCTCATGGCTCTCTTATCACACTTCTAGCCAAGAAATTGAACATTACTCCCACTTATGCTGATAAGCCAATTGTTCTCAAGAAGATCAATTCAGATACTTTGGCTAAAATGTCTATCAAGCCAAATCCTGATGGTGAATACTCTGTGACCAAATCTGCTGGAAAGGGTTTGAAAATTGATGATGTATCAGAGCAAGTGACTACTCTCAAGGGAGAGATCAGCGACCTAAAAGATGAGTCAGCTCTATCCGCAGCCAAATGAAGAAGTCTCAGAAGAAGATCTTTGAAAAGCTTAACCAAATCTCTGCAGCCCTCTCTAAAGATGATTCCGATCATGAATGATGCTCCAACAGATCTGATGCTTTAGGTCATGCATTGGATTCTCTATAAGTACTCTTTTTATTTCTATTTCTGCACAAGTACTCTTTTATTACTACCGCTCATATTTGGTTTGTAAGTTGAATATTTGGCTTTACTTTTGGTTTTTATGATGCTATCTATCTCTTTTGGATCTTAATTGTTTTTGCTGATGTCAATAGGGGGAGATGAATGTTGTTGTTTGATTGATATTTGTTCTACTGCTGCTGCTATATACTGTGTATGTGATTTTTATACAGGAAACAAACATTTGGCTCTGTGAAACAACCAAATGTCGAAGAGCTTATAATGTTGATTGATTTAGCCGATGTGAAAGCCAAATAATTATTGCAGGAAATACTTACGTGCTTATAATGTAATGTTGATGATTAAGCCAAATGTTATGTTGAGAATTTCTTTGTAGGGATACTTGTATGAAATTTTTTTATGAAATCATACAAGAGAAACTTGTATACTGTGCTCTTATGCAGGGGGAGTTATTGGCAAAAAGCCTTTAGCATTTTTAGTATATGATGCACATACGCAGGGGGAGCATTTGGCTAAAAATTCGAGCCAAATGAGTGCGTTAGAATTTTATCGAATTATGCTTTAAAACAGGGGAAGTTTTGCATTTTATCGAATTATGCTTTAAAACAAGGGAAGATTTGCTTATCCGGTTAAATTATTTCTAACCACTGTTTTTAATGGCAAAATGGACAACATGTTTGTCATCATAGAAAAGGAGGACATTGTTAGCCTAAACTTGGGTTAAGTACTTAATTAAGTAATTAATTAAGACTAATCTTGTTTAGTATATTCCTGATGATATTCAATGGTGATATTATTATTTTGACGATTAACAAACAGTATGGAAAGCCCTTGTGTGTTTTAAGCATTTGCAGAAAATTTGGTTTCTGGCAGAAACCAAATACCATGAAGATTTGGCTTCAGCGTGGCTTTTCCGTCGAACCAAAATGTCGCTGTCTGGACAGTTGGAGAAGTGGTCCCGAAAAGTAGCTGACTTTTGTGCAATTAAAACAACTGATTTACTTGGTCTCCAAGAGTCAACTAACGGTCAGAAAAGTGGTCCTCAGACTCTCTTTCATGTCTCAACGAGTTGGTGGTCCTCACTTCCATTTTTGTGGATACTTTTTGAAGATTAAAAGAACAATTTCTGCCCAAGTAACTACCAGTTATGGTTCAACCAACAACCAAATGTTGACTGTTCTTAAATGATGAAAGAAGTTAACTTGTACGCCACTTGGAAGCATTCTAGCCGTTGGAAGACACTCCTCCCCATCCTTAGAACCTATAAATAGAGGATTGAAGCCTCAAAACAAATTAACCTAGCTATTCAAGAGATTCTAAGTTGAGAAAAGAGCTTACATTGAGAGATATTCTTCTACTTAATTTGTGTAACTTTTTAAGAGTCACTCTTGAAGCTTTGCCTTGGGAAAGGTTGTAATCAGCAAGACTAGGGGATAATCTTGTTGGGTAGACAAAGCTAGGTTCAGCTTTGGGTTAGGTTTAGCAAGTTCAGCCCGCAAAAACTTGTGTACTATAGGTTATTTGGATCGCCTGTAAAAGCCAAATTAGTGGATAGTTTAGAAATCCTAAAGGGTGGAACTTTAGGTAGTGGATGTACTCCCGAGTGGGGAACCACTATAAATTGCCTATGTTCTTTGCTTTCCTACATTTATCTTCGCATTTCATTCAAGTTTCACATTTGGCTTCTGTGTCGAGCCAAATCACCGAAAATCAGAAAAAGAGGAAAAGCTAATTCAACCCCCCCTTCTTAGCCTTTTCTGGGCCAACAGCAGTCTCAGTATTTTCGTGATATCTAGAGCTTTATACGTCGGTTTACTACGATATTGGTGTCCCTGGAAAGCTAAGAAGTAGGTCTACAACTTTACTGCTCAGGCCAGACACCAGTTTGGCCTCTTTCTACCTCAAATTTCTTCTTGAAACTCTACTAAAATTCTGTTGCGAAGCAGTAAGCGGACGAGAGCTAGAGAAGGGCTACAAGAGGTAACTCGTTCTGATTTTCTTGGTTGATTGCTGTTGCTGTGACATGATGAAGCTAATGATGTGATTGTTATATGATGCATGTAAGAACTACGTGAGCTTTGAACCCATTACCAGGGGCTACGTAGGCAGTTTCTAGAGGTGGAAACGGAAGCTCAATCTTTATTTATTTCCTGTTTTGTTTTCGTCTTGTTTTTTTTTTTGTTTGTTTGTGCATGGCATATGTTTATCTTTAATTGCACCTGATCTCACCCCAACATGGATGGGTGCCTAACATCTTCCCATCCGTGACGAACCCCTGGGTCCACGTCTTTGGTTCGCTTATTCGGTTGCCTTAACGAGTCATCGGTTGCCTAAGGAAGATTTTCCCCGAATTTGCCCTTTAATAAAATTCAGGTAGCGACTCCAAAGATGTGGAAGACGGTTAAGAAGAAGGTGGTGAGTTGGCCCAATGAATTTTTGGTCCGGTACTCACAAATTAGATGGGGGGAGTGGTGGTGGAGGTGGGGGGATGACGGGGCAGGTCAGGGGACATGGGTTCAGAGGAAAGCATCTCGTTCCTTTGTTCTCACTCATCGATTGGTGTTACTTGTGGAATTATCTATATTGTGTTTTACTTCCCGATCCTAAGATGATACTGTTCAGATCCTTGTTTAGATCCTAGTCATGTAGTTTCACCAACAGAAGTCGAAGTAGCTAAGGACCTAACTTATACGGAAGTGCCACAACTGATTCTTGCTCAGGAGGTATGACAGTTATAGAATTGTACCATTCCCATGATGTAAGTGAAATTGAGTAAACATTCTGCCAATGGATCCACATGGAAAGTGGTAGAGCATATGAGGATCCAATATCCATACATCTTTAAGGAATTATGTGTGAATTTAGGAGACGAAATTTCTTAAGGGGGAAAAGACTGTAATGACTGTGGTACAATTTTCATAATTTTACTAAAGTCGCATTAATTTTAGGCCTGATTCCAATTTTTTACCATACGAATTTAATTCCAAAAATTCTTTTACCCCTAACCAAGCATCGGATTCCAAATCCGGGACTTATCCCACGTTTAGAATGTTTATGCGAAAGTTTGGAGCCCAAGTTGAATTTCTGGGTTCGGGAATCCATGAAAAGACATTAATGCCCTTATGTTTTATACAAGGCTAAGAAATATTTAGACAATATATTGGTTTTTTACCTGATCAGTAATTTGGTTGTTACGAGTGAATGACTATAATTTGGCTGTTGCGCTAAGAGTAGGGGATGTTCTAGCTTTTCTGGTACATAATATGTGACTATTAGTGATGATTATGGTGGAAGAAAAGATATGTATCATCCACTAATTCACCAACTAATGGACACTATAATCACCCACTAATGTCATGATGGATGAACTACTAAGTATAATGGACATTAATCTAATCAGAATTTGTGCTCCTCCTTGCTATAAAAACCAAGGAGGAAGCAGCTCCTCAACACACAAGCATAAACACCAAAAACACTTAGCATCTTCAATGAAATTTGTGGGCATTTAGGTTGTGGTAAAAGGGTATTTTTTCTTGTAATTATACCCACGATCAACACAACAACCGAGGAACATGAAGACCTTGGCTCCATCAAGAAAAATAAGTTTTCTTCTATTTATTTCTTCCGCTGTGCATGTATTGTTTATGTGTTAAACATGCTAAAATATCTAACATTGGTAGCGGAGCATGGTTCTTATTCCCTGTTTTATGAACATGTAAATAAGACTAGTGGAATAATTTTGCTTCCTCTGGAAACGATACTTGGATGCCTATTTTACACATAATTAAAGCATACAATCAATCAATATGCATGATGAATCGTTTCTGTCCAATCGTTTCTGTCCAAAAAACCACAATTGGTTAATTTATGTAATTAATCTGAAATTTTTTCGTTTTCATTGTGCAAAACGAATTGGTAATTCTCTGTGAATCAACCAGAAAAAGATATGCAACTAATTAAGAAAGAATCTCATACCCGGAAACACACCCCGAGACCACGGAAGAAAGGAGGACAGTGGCCTGCAGTGGTAGGTTTCGGACGGTGATGCGGCGAGGCAAGGCAAGGGATACATGGGCTCTGTGCTCATGTCCCCATGCGCCGTCTTTGTGCTCGCTGCCCCCTCTCCCTCTTCATCTTCTCTGGCGATGGGCGAAAAGAGGCGGAGGAGCGAGGCAGCGCTTATGGTGTCCGTCACCACAACCGGGCAGAGGCGCATGGTGAGGCGACGGCGGGCGGAAAAACCGAGGAGGGGCGGCGACTTTTGTGGCATGCTGCTCCTGATCCGGTTTCTCCTGACGACGGCGGCTCCGGTGGGAGCATCTGCAGGCGGTGGCCATGGTGGCTGGTTCTGCGCGTCAGCTCGAGGCCGGTGCCGCGCTGGCGGGCCGCGATCTGCAGCGGCGAGATCGGGGCGAGCGGGGGCCGAGCCTCATGCTCCGTCCGGCGGTGGTCTGTTCATGGCAGTCGAGTTCAAACGCGTGCTCTGGTTTCTTTTATTTTTGTTCCTTTTACTCTGTGAAAAAGAGAGGTAGTGGTGTATAATTGAATATTAACGTGTGTTCGCTTGAAGCTGGTTGGACCGGCCTGGTCGAACCAAAGCGGCTTGCACCCGAGTTGACGTGAAGCCAAACAGAGTAAGTTTCCGAATGGTTTGGTTTTATTTTTTACAAACTTATGTGGATATAAATTAGGAAATATGTTTCTTAATTTATGATTAATTGATATTTATTTTTATTTTAGTCTAACTATGTGTTAGATGGTAAATGAAATTAAGTACTTTCAATCATATTAGATAATTGTATGTTAATTATCTAGTATGTATAAGATAATATTAAAGAATATGTTTCTTTAATTTATGATTGAACTATGTGTTAGACTTTAAATAAAATAAAGTAAAGCTAATCATATTGGATAATTATATGTTAATTATCTAGTTTGTAAAAAAAATAATAATTATACTAAAGAATAAGTTCCTTTAGATTATGATTGATTGCTTGTTTATTTTAATTTAATTATGTGTCAGATGATAAATAAAACAAGTGCCTTCAATCACATTTAAGATAATTATTTGTTAATTATCTGATTTATGAAAAATAACTTTAAAAGAATGAGTTTCTTTAATAAAATTTTCATTGCAAGTTTTTGGTTTGAGAATTAACTATGTGTTATTCTTAAATAGAAAAATAACTGCTTTTGATAATGTTAGATAATTATATGTTAATTATTTATTTCAAAAATGTTTTATTAAAGAATGAGTTTATTTAATAAATTATTAATTACTAAATTTTATTTTTGGATTTAACTATGTGTTATCTCCTTTTAACAAAAATTATGTGCACTTAATAATGCTAGATAATTATATGTTAATTATCTATTAGAGAATAAGTTCTCTTTAATAGAAATTGATAGCTAATTTTATTCTTGAATCCAACTATGTGTTGATCTTTATAATAAAATAAGTGCTCTCAATAAAATTAGATAATTATGAGTTAATTATCTATCGCTCACTTAAGGAAAACTCGGTGTTTATTCCTAGTGGGAGTTTAAATTGCTTTATACTGTTGAATATTATGCAATAGTTAATTATTCTTTTAAGCATGAATGATGATGCACTTTGATGAGTTTTCAATTTTGTGCTTGAAAGTATGTTAGCTATTTATTTTTTTTTTATTTATTGTATAAAGTATGAATTATTCTTGTATATATGATGTGGCATCCTTTGTGGACTTATGTGATTATATTTGATTCAATATAATGTATTATGGTTTATTGTTGACTGTTGTAAGAAAGAATATCATCGTCAAACCTCATAAGTTGAGAAGTTTTTATGATGGTATTTATAAAGTTTTGAATGCATGAAAAATCCAGTATGTTGGATTAACGTATTTTTTTTTTTTGCTCTGGAAAACCATAAAGGGTGAGCCGGTAAAAGGTAGAGAGAAACCTCAAGCTTATGAGCATGAGGACGAAATTTTTTCTCACACTATGTGTGTGACTATTAGAATCCAAATTTTTCGTAACTTTTGGACTACCATTAAAATTAAGTTTGGCGATGTGTCCTTAACCAAACTTAGACAGTCGTAAGTGATAATGGTCACTTACTTGGTAAGGAACAAAGATGTTCCAATTGTCATTTATTTTTGCCACTACTTCTGACAATGTTGTTTGTCGTTTTGAGTAAGTGTTGGAATACCTGTGGGTGGCCAATATGACTACTCAAAGAAGTGCCTTTGTGGCTTTAAATGCTTATGTCGGTAATAGTACCAATTGACAAGTATAAGTCTTTTTGACTAAAGTGGTAAAAATCAAAGAAGGCTCGAATAAATTTAATTGTGATAATGGGAAAACGGTTCCTACTTATCTAGAGGGTAGAAACAAGGTAAGGCTTAGTGCTTTAACTGTGGATAACAACTGTATTTTGGTGCTTTGTGCATCATTTTTAAGAAGGTATGTCTTTCTTAAAATACAGACAGTTTGGTACTGTTTGTTATTTGATTCAATTATCAATTGGATAGTCAATTCAGTATCCACAAATTGTGTAATAAATGATCTAGGATCACTTATATACAATTGTCAAATGTCGGTTGAATCAAAGTAAGTTCAAGTAGGAAACTGACTCTCACGAGAAAGTTAAAGGACTAGTCTGGTTGTGTAACGGTCAAAATCCTAAACCTACATGATATATATTTTATTCATCAAATATGAAAAACCTTGTACCTAGTGGGAGTAGAGTTGTCCTACTGTACTAACCTTTATGGGTATATTTTTAGTATGTTTATCTTGTTTTTCTGGATAATGAATATATTTCAAATAGTTTCAGACTTTCCCTTATTTATATCTTCATTCTATGTGAATGATTATGTGAATGTATGTCATTTTATTTTTTATCATACGGATCAACAAAGAATGAACCATCTCGCCGATGTGGGCTCGATGGGTTCATTTTCAAGACTGAACTTCTTTTGTGTGAGTTCTATCCTGAGGGGAAGGTGACAAGGTAATCATTCCGAATTACACTGCAGAGCAAAATATCATTTGCTATTAATCCATTTTGACATATGTGGTCAAATTAAATGTGAGGGCAAGACATGTTGCCTACTATTTCATCACTCTCATCAATTTTTCCACAAGTCTTGGGCTATTAAGTGCCATTGACGGTTTATGAACCACGTGGAAAATTAGCTTGATAGTTGTATCAAAACAGTTTGTCTTGAGCCATGATATTTGTATGATTGGTTCATATAAATAAGTGATGAAGTAGGATTAGTTGAATAGTTAACTAATCTCAAAACTCCACAACAAATGTTGTTATGGAGAGAAGAATTTGATTCTTCTAAAACTGATCAGGTTTATGGTAATCTGATGCCCTCCAAAATGTTCTTGGAAAAATGTGTTTTTTTTTAAAGAAAACTCAATATAGGAAATAATTGATCTCTATGTGAGATATGTGATCAAGAGTAATGCATTGGGATAAATCAATTGATTATTGATGAGAATCTTGATCCTAGTGGGAGCAAATTGGATTACAATGAATATGTCTTATTAAATCCAATACCTCGAAAAGTGGTCACGGTATGGAACCGAGACGACAGTTTAGATCGTTGGTACTGATCAAGAGTATCAAAAGGCTCTCAAAGTGTAACCTTTTTTTGTAGAGGGGAAGTTAAAAGGTTGTTTCTTATAAGACTAATAATGAATGGATTATGACAACGTGAGTTGTACTTCATGCAATCAAAAAAAAAATTTTGAGTATTGGTAAAACATGTGAGGCTTTTGGGAACTAATGGGTTCTCCAAAAATTATGCTAAGTGCTGATGAGCCAATGGATGTTTTTGATCTCGTGCTACATCAAGTGGATGTAAGAATGATCTTTCCTTAGTGGAAAATTAGAAGAAAGTTTACATGCAACAAACTGTGGTTTTTTGCTGTAAAAAGGCAAGGACACTTCGTGTATTGCCTATTTAGGTCCATTTGTGGACTCTATAATTCTTCTACATAATGGTTCTTAAGGTTTTATGTAACCAAGACATCTTCATTTTTGTAATGATAGATGATGACCATTATATCTAGATCAACTAGTCATAAGTGACTCTGTTACCTTACGCCCATGTCACGTTGTTGGCTGGAAATTATAAGAATTTCCTTGTATCTATACTCTTAGTTGTCCTTCATTTTTTTGGAAATGTAGGACATGGAGGGGGAATTGCATACACTCTAAAGATTATGATCCTTGGAATTTTGTATGCATGACTCTAAGCCTATAGATACATTTATTACCGAGGGTAATAACCTGAGCCAACAATAGTGTTATTAAACTCAAATAATGTTTGGCAAATGTGCCTTATTCTAATGTCATAAGAATCCAATGTGTACTATGTTGTATGCAAGATAAGATATTTGTTATCTTATTGGAATGGTAAATAGTTACCAACTTAATCTTGGATATGGACATTAGAAGACAGTCAAAGAAATACTTTGGTATTTAAGAGTATGATAAACTATATTAAAAGCTTTCAAGAGATAAGTTCTGCTTCAAAGCTTATATGCATGTTGACTATAGTGGTGATCTTGAACTATGTGTAGTGTTATCATCTTGTCAAATATGGTCTTGTCAATGATAGGAATTGAGTCTATAATTTTATCATTGGTTGTACAAAACTATATAGCTAAAACAGTTTAGTTACTAGGGATAATGCATGCGGCATGGTTCCCTTATTGATTATCTATTGTGATAATCATGCAGTGATATTCCTATGGGAGGAATTGGTGGTACTACGACAAGACACATTGATATTTCACATAAGGAAGTGAATATAAAGTATATTCCTACTGGTGATATGTTGGTACAAAGTCACCAAACCTATTTTGGAAAGACTCATTTATTAGTCAAATGGAGCAAATAGGTTTAGTAGGAATCAAATACAATATTCTCTATTATTGTACTTTCCCTTAACTTTATATTCACAATAAATCATTGGATTTATATAGTGTCGTTTTGTGTAAACGTTCATATATACAGAATACATGTTATGTACATGTGTGGACATATGCTAAGTGTATATGAAGGGATGAGAGGCTTAGTGCCAAGCTCATCAAAAGGTATGTCTAGCAGACAGGTTAGCTCTCTCACACGAGTAACCGTCTCTATGACTTGGTGTGTCATAGGGATAAGACAGTTTTAAGTCAAGAATAAGTTGAGTACTTATTCGGTAAGAGCCTGACTTAGAGCACATTGTCGCCTTGATATTGTTCAAGATGAGGTCAAAATCAAGAGTCTGATTGACCGAAGATAAAACGGAGTAATGTTTTATCTTATTTGTTTATATGCTAGGTGGGGTCTTGTTGAAAAGCGGTAGAGTGGTGGACACAAGTTAAACACTAAGTGTGTTTGAACTATCACCTACACAGTATTGTTGATGAAATATGCTCCAATAAGGGATGCAGAAAATACTGTGGCACATGAATTCATACCATGTGTGCTTATCGACCAAATTTAAGGAGTAGGAAATAAGATCTCATTTCTTTACTGTGCGAGTCTTGAGAAATTATTAGTAATTTCTCGCAAGCGCCCTTAGTGACCTTTTACTACTACTTGAAACCTTAGCTTGGTGTTGCTATCTTGGCTGTATTCTGAATGGCCATGAGTGATTCGGCCTAATCGGAATATGTCAGAAAAGCAGCTGAGTTAAGATGTAGAGTTTTGAGTAAAAGGGAAGATCATTGAGTGTTGCATTTTTCTTTGTGTTCGCAATGTGGCCACTTATGTTTTTCCAGTAAGACATAATTGTGAATACATATCGAGGATTGAGATCTATGTTTCTCTAAATGCGACTATATGAATCTGGGGAGCTTACATACTTACTCTACATGAGCTATTGTATATTCCTAACAAATATATAATAGAGTTCTCTACTTGAGCTATTGTACACTCCTAACAGATGTACAACAAAGAGCTTTTACTGGTATGTTGGTCGCACGACCTATTTGCCTGTATGAAATATTTTGAAGATGTAGATGGATGTGTCCATCATGTGAGAGTTGAGGATGTTATTTCCATTATGAGGATCTCATGATTATGTTCATGAGCATTTTCATTGTGTGTGAGTGGGAGATGATGATTATGGTGGAAGAAAAGATATGTATCATCCACTAATTCACCAACTAATGGACACTATAATCACCCACTAATGTCATGATGGATGAACCACTAAGTATAATGGACATTAATCTAATCAGAATTTGTGCTCCTCCTTGCTATAAAAACCAAGGAGGAAGCAACTCCTCAACACACAAACATAAACACCAAAAACACTTAGCATCTTCATTGAAATTTGTGGGCATTTAGGTTGTGGTACAAGGGTATTTTTTCTTGTAATTATACCCACGATCAACACAACAACAGAGGAACATGAAGACCTTGGCTCCATCAAGAAAGATAAGTTTTCTTCTATTTATTTCTTCCGCTGTGCATGTATTGTTTATGTGTTAAACATGCTAAAATCTCTAACAATTAGTATAACTGTGTTCCCGTTTTTTGTTTATTCAACGGTTGCTTATCTCGGGTTCTTATTTTCTTTCCATTGATGCATGCCTCCTAATTAACATATAGCTTCTGGATCGGCCATTTTATTATTACATGGGATGCTTTAGAGCATGGGAGCTCTATTCAGCAACAAAGTGCGAAGTTTACGCCATTGTTTATTTTCTGCAATGGGGACCCATCTTGTGTTTTTAGTAGTGCGCGTAATGCATTAATGCATTCAAATGCGGCCGAACTAACGATTCCAACCCTTTTCATGTTCATGTCAAGTCCTGTCAACGCGATAATCCAATCGTTCTTCAGGATGACCTGTTCAAGATTTTGCTGTGATCGGCATATCAGTAGACATATAATGCTTCCAACTTGTGTTGGTCGCAGTGGAGAAGAGCAGGGTCCTTTAAGCATCAATCTAGAATTAGAATCAAGCCTAAAAATGTGAATGGAGCATGCAGCCATGCACAGTTGGTAGCAGTTGTGGGGCTGAGTGGGGCCATTTTTCAAACTTCTTATATAAGCCCTATTATAATATTCTCGTATGGTTCTTGAATTTTTAATTTTTTCATATAAGTCCTATCATAATATGTATTTCCCCGCTCTTAAATTTAATTTTCCCACATAAATCCTTATTATTACACACAAAATATTATATTGGCCCCTCCAAGAATTGTATCTAGCTCTGCCATTGGTTGGTAGGGTATCTACCTTAACAGTTACCGATCGAAGCCCGGGAGAGATTTGTCCTGTATTGAAGTCTCCACAAACAATTCCCTCCCCTCCTACCTTCAATGGTATCCAATGCATCCATCACATTAACATCCGTATTGATAGCAAGCCGATATAAACAAGGAAAAACTTCCATCAAACACCCTTCACCCAAGAGCTAACTATCTTTCCAAGAAGTATTAAAAAACTTCGAAGGAGTGGAGTGTAATCAGTCTCAGTTTTGAGGACGTTTCAACCAAGGGGCTGTAATCAAAGATTGAATCTTTAGATATGTTGGTAGAGAATAGGAGTCTATCTGATGTACATCGCGGGGTGGTGTTCAAGTTAAAGTCAGATTTATCTCTAAAATCCAACAATCAATGAGAGAGCTTTTGGAGTAAAAAATCTCGCCTTAATTGGATCAATTTTTGGGGGACAAGAAAACATAATTTTTCATGTGACAGCCCACAGGGAAGGCAGGAGAAATTCCATTTGTCTTTTTGGAAGTACCACAAGAGATGCTAGGATAGGAGATATTTTCCTGACTTATCCAAGCCAATACTTGGGGAGTTTACCAGTTAGGAATTTTCCTCGATCGAATACTTCTCAAAGCATTATGGTGGATTAAAGCTAACTACTTCTGAGCATTCGAAGATGGGAAGGGGGTGCGCTGCTTTGTGTTTGATGTGGTTTCAAAGTTGTGGTGTTTCAGTAGAATTCAAGCTTCTGTTGTCTTCTTATCAGCAGGCTAATAAGCAGGAACAAGTTCAGCCACGGGATAATAGAAGAGTCCCCAACACTACATTTTCCCGCTGGAGTTCCCCTCTTCTTGGTGCCATTAAGCTCAAAACTGATGCCTCTTGCTATAATTCCTCTACTGGTTTAGGCATGATTGTTCGATTGTCACAGGGTGACTGTATCTTTAGTGCCTGTACTCGCAGGGAGGGCTCCTTTACCCCTTTGGAAGCTGAACTGCAAGCTGGAATTTTTACTCTATCACGTATTCCGAATGCCTCATCTACCACGGTTGTTTGGGAGTCAGATTGTCTTCTCATGGTCAACACCCTCAATACCCAAACTTTTCCACTTTCTCGGGCTCGGGTGTTTTATTTAGATGTGTTATCCCTTATGGCTACTTTTCCTTCTTGTGTTACATCTTTTGTTCCACATATAATCAACTCTGTTGCCCATGGCTTAGCCCAGTATCGGTTGAGAGCGAAGGCGATTGCTATTGGGAACATGATGTCCCTGCTTTTGTAAGACATTCATATTTGCATGATCTTTCTTCATGCTCTTCTTAATGAAATTTGGTGGATTCTCAAAAAAATGTATGAGTCAGAACTCTAGTTTGAGAGTGCCTAGGTTTATCAGGAGTCACATTGTTCTCTGTACATATTTTACTCATTAACAAATATCCTCGTAAACAACTCGAATCACATAATGTAAACAACTCTTTATTCAATTTGAAATTCTTCACAAAATTGACCAGCACAGTGCTCCAGGCTAACAACCACTGGCGGATCCAAGTTAAGATCTCGTGATATCTCATACATGGTAACATTTTAGTACAAAGCACAAGTTGGCCTGGTGGAAGATGGCACTTTGGTCTGGGCTGGACGTGGGTTTGATGCCCTAGTCTCACTTATTCCATTTGTTTTTGAGCATTTTCTTCCATTTGTGTTAGTATGTATAACTTTGGTCCCTCCTAAAATTTATTCTAACAACACCTTAATATTTCTCACAACTGATATTTTACTACTCATATAATAAAACTTTAATACTGATATTTTACTACTCATATAATAAAACTTTAATATGTTAATTTATAATGACTCTTATTTAATAGACAAGACATAATCTTTAAACTGGACTTTTTTTTTTGATTTAATCGAAGGTTTTATTGCAATAAACTTCAATTTACATCGACTCGATCTTAGTCATCCAAGAGGTGACATAGATCTACCAAAAACTTAAACTCCTAAAACACCAACAAAACACCAACAATTATTAGACCAACAACAGTCGTAAGACAAACTTTGAGATTTCTAAGACCATTATTTGTTCCCAGACAACGTATGCAAAGATAGATTTTGAAGGATTGATTGATCAGCATGGCTTGCATATTACTTGTAGAACTCCATGACCCCAAAGTTACAAACATTGCAAACAAGCTTGACACTGCTAAATCCAGCCCCAGTAGCCAAAGTCAAGAATTCTTGTTGGGTTCGCTCCTTACCTCCATGATCTTGTGCCATCATAAATACATCCATATGGCCAATTTCCTTATCAGCTAAGCTGGTGTCAGGCATTACAGGAACAACTGCATCCATAACAATTAACTTCCCGTCCCTTGCAAGAGCTTTGTGGCAATTCTTTAGCAGCTTCAGGCAATATTCATCACTCCAATTATGGAGTATCCACTGCAAAATATATGCACAAGTTTAAGGACTAAAAATTGTGAAGAGCTTATGGTGTATGTGTTATGTCACATAAAAAATCTGTATTCATGCCCTATCTATATTGTTTTTACCCTCCCATTATACCCAGCAAAAGTCCGGGTTGTCCAATGTTTTAAAGTTAGCTTTTTTTTTATACTCACTCATCAAGACTTGTGATAAGAAACTAACGCTTTAAGGACTGAAAATTGTGATGAGTTTATGGCGTATGCTAATTTTATATCACATAAAAAATCTGTATCCATGCCCTATCTATATTGTTTTTACACACACACAACCCCCCCCCCCCCCCCCCAGGTATTACCCTCTCCTCTTGTATGAAAATAATAACAAAAAAAAAAACCATTATACTAAAGTTAGCAACACACCTTCATAAATCTTGTGTTTAGAAATGAGGAAAATTCCCGAGGTTGTTCAGATACAAAATTAATTTTTGTACAGGTATTACCCTCTCCTCTTATATGAAAATAATAACAAAAAAAAAAAACATTATACTAAAGTTAGCAACACACCTTCATAAACATAGCTTCCCCTTCGGGAACACTTTCAAACATATCTCCCGCTACATGCTCCACCCCTGCAACAAGTAAAATTAACTCTTGTCCCAATATATATATATATAGTTTAGAAGAGTGAGTGATACTTCGTACCAGGATAAGATTGGGCTTCCTCAATGACTCGGGGCAAATCAAAGTTGACGCCCTTAATATGGGGATATTTGGAGGTGATAATGTTGAGTGTCAACCCTAAACCACCGCCAATATCAGTAAGTTGCCTGATTTGCTCAAAGCCCTTGTATGATTCCAGAAGTTTTCTTATGACTATAGTGCTGTGATTCATCACGGCCATGTTGAAATTCCTACCGAATCCTGGGTCAGTGTTTGGATACTCGTACACATGCATCCCATGAACTCTATCGAATGCAGTACCTCCATCAAGGACAGCATCTTTGAGTGCAGGCCTGCAATTTTGAGTTTCACTTGTGACTTCACTTGATTTAGGTATCTACATATATATTAGATATATTCACTGGGTAGCTGGTATTAAGTCATATCGCCGAGTTTTTACAATTGCCGTTACAAAATACTACAACCAGACCTATGTGTGATGGAATAACGGATAAGAACATGTAAGGCTGCATTAGTTTCCTTTCAAAAGATACAATACATATGGATGAGGAGGAGGTAACGAATACATACCAGCTCTCCAAGTAAACTTTATCTTGAGCCACAGTCAGCACCGGCCCTAGTGAAACTCCATTACCATCAGCTACAAAAAATTTAGCAACAGGAAGGAGAGAGTAGCGTCTGGTCTGGATACCCTGAGAATCTGTGGCAAGAGAGCAGGCAAGCACTGAGTGGCTAACTAGAAGCCTTAGGATCCTGTCAAGCATATTGGGCGCATAAGGATTGTTGGTGGGCAACCTGGCTGCAATATCCATAGCCGACAGTTTCGCTGCAGCCCCTGCTTTACCTATTATGTCAAAAATGCCGAGCTCCGATGCTGTTTTCATGGCCATGGGCAGCACTGAACCAAAGGCTAGTTGCATGGCATAAGAGAAGGCTTTCTCCTCTTGCTTAGCGAGTTCGGAGTATGTTTCACGGGGCGAGGTCATGTTTGTTGTACTTTTCTTCCGTCTGTTTAGCTATCTGCGGTGTGTATACTAAGACCATAAAATTTGCAGTAGTTATAATTTCTTATATAGACATATTTTTGGGTTAAATATATAATTTGTCCTTTTATTATGTTGAATTGATATGAATGGTCCCTCTATATTAATTAGGATTAGTTACGTTCCCTTACTCCTCTTAAATGATAAATTTGGTCACTAAGCCAAGTTTAATCCGAGATTAGCTAAGGTAGGCATCCCGGTCCGGAAAATAATGTAAAATTTATTTTTCTGACATATAGGCCCTCATCGGTGTTTAAACAGTACCATGTCAGCTAATTACGAGCTAAACCGGATGAACCGACTAAATTTATCATTTTAATAGAGTAAGGGGACCCAATTAATAATAATTAGTGTAATAGAACCATTCCTGTCAATTCGATTCAATACAAGGACTAAACTTATATAAAATCCAATTTTTTTTAGAATAAAGTTTATATTGATGAGAGATTTTTTCCCTCTAAGATGAGGATACTCCATCGGGTTGAGCTGGTGGTACTTACAGAATAATTATCAAGAGAGGCAATGCCCATTAATATGGTTCGAATTATGAACCCATTGAGATTGCTAGCAAAATCCCAACCAACTAAGCCGAGTTTTCTCCCATTGTTATACGAATTGAATCGGCTAGGAGTGGTCAGACCCTGATCCAAAGCATAATTTGAATTTTTTCACCACTTTGTATTGGATAGGCAGTCTGAGGCGAGAAAAAATCAGATTTTTATTGATCCAGAGAATTGGCAAAGAACCGCGCGTCAACCGTGCAGGTCTCTTGCACAACATAAAAACAGTAAATCCTTTTGTCTTTTTTCTACTATGGGTCCCTTAGTTTACCAATCGGTTTGCCTTTTCCTGGTTTTATAATTTGAGTTTTTATTTTCGATTTCTAGCTATCTGTAGTTTTTTTCTTATGCACTTATAGATAAATATTAAAATATATATATTAATAGTTATTGTTTGTTAAATAGTTATCACTATTGTTTAAATTAATGAACTCTCACTTCAACCCACAGACCAATGAATTGCGATCCATTCTCGGATTTGGGTAAATTCCAATTACAATGTTCTTGTTGAATAATGAAACTAGGGAAATAGAGTTGATGATTTTTTATGTTGAATAAAGCTTGATTGAGCGCGGATTCTTCAGTTAAGGACAAGTGTAAATTATCAGGGCTCAACCAGGGCTTACAGTTGTATTTCTATACTATATATAAAAGCACGAAGACAACAAAACATGCGAAATTACTAAAACACCCTTTTTCCATGAGTACCGTAAGTATCAACATAATTATAATTAATTAATGAATTATGAATTATACATAACTAAAATCTACGCACACCCTAATTTATTAATTACTAATTTATTGTGTATTTTTTAATTGAAACTTTTCTAATTCCCCAAAATTGAAACCGAATTAGTACTAAAATTTAAAATCTAATTAATCCATATACAACTGAAATAAATTGAAGACCAAACCAGATTAAAGCTAACGATACCACAATTCTACCATCAACCCTAGCATCCATTGAAACGACCTGACCCGTATTTACCGTTATTCACGGTAAACACGTGGCCATCTTATTATTACTGGGATAACATCCAAGTCATACAATAGAGCCAAACCCAAACTCAGCATAATATAGCAAACCACACACATCAGCCGAGCACGGACACAATTATTACAAATTGCAGTCTCAACCACAGCCAACAACAGAAGCAAAGTGACACACAACAGTAGCGGAAGACTTGAAAATAACAACACACCACAATTGTAAGATGCAACGAGGTATGGATCTGGGTCTGGGAGAGGGTACACCACAGCTTGCCTGGCACGATCCTGTACTAAGAACAAATCAATCTACGTGACCAAGTCACGTAGGCGAGGGGTGAGTCTGAAGTGCTAACCGGGTAAAATCCACAAGCAACAAGAACAACTAAGTCACCAAGAACATTCAATACATCACAGAGGCATAACAATAACCGAACCTACGCTCACAGGTTGTCTCTCTTAACAACTAGCCTATTAGACTTAACCAAATTTTATTAGCAGGGTCCCTATCACAAATTAAATGATGGTCATACTTGATAGCCGAACTAGCTAGTCCATCAAAACAGAGATTGTTGGTGAGGCTAAAAAAAAAAAAAACATTTTTAAAGTTGTTTTAAGTAGCATACCCCATCTAGAAGTGCACGGGATAACGGGAGATGGCAAACGCCACGCAAGTCCTTTCTCATTGTTATTCGTAATAGATAGAGATTTTAAGTAATTTTGTAAGAGGACCAAATCGTTTAATGATACGTACAAATCTTCCTGAGGCCAAACTAAATATATTTTTTTTTTTATTTTACGAGAAAGTAAAACATCTATATTTTGGAGTTATGCAAGTAATAGAACTTTTAAAATTTTAGGGAAAAACTTCGCGTGACACTAATTAATCTTAGGGGAAAACTTCCCACGTGACACTACATTTTTTAATTTTTAGGGAAAAATTTTAGGTCTCATATTTCAAACATCCTTCTAGTTTTTATTTCATCTTTTATACCCCTCAATATACAACTAGTTTCTACTTTGCCCTTATATTTAGAGGATACAATGAAACTTATAATTAACGTTATTTAAAATATTTGTTAGATGATGCTGTCATTCCTCTTAAACCTTAATTTTAACGTTACTTCTATTATTTTCAATATAAACCTCGCATACTTTTGCAAAAGCAGTATAATTTTAACAAAAAGTTAAAGGAAATGAAAAAAAGAGATGAAAGCGATGGTCTTTAAAAGGAATGATTACAATTTAGAAACATACACATAGCACAAAATAAAATGATTGTTCAAGCATGGATAGAAGGGTTGGTAATAGAGTAAGCCGAGGTAGGGTAAAGCCACCCGTATTGAAATCCTATTTTGTAAGGGTTGATTAGAGTAGTATTCTAATTGAAAAGGTCACAGTTAGGGACAAATTTTAATTTTTTATCCCACGGTATATTGGCAGGATAGGGTAAGGGTGCACTCAGAATATCCTAGAATTGTGTTTGTTAAACAAATACAAGCAAATGTCTTAGATATAGAGTTGTGGTATTTTTTTTTGATAGTAATCGATGAACTTTATTAGAACAAGAACAGAGACATGTACAAGGGGGAATATTCAAAGCTGAAGAAGTCAATAGTAACGACACTGGTTACATGCAACTAAGTATAGAGTTGTGGTATTCTTTCTAATTAGCTAGTGAAGGGTCGTTTTCTTTAATTTTGGAGGTCATGTTGTTTGTTCAATTTTAGAGGTTTCTATATATTCTAGACCTCACAATGACTTCCTGGATCAGAGCACTTCACAGTGACTTTCCCTACGCTGCGTCCTATCTGTTGTCAAGTGCAAAAAATGTGAAAAGAATGATTTTCCTTACGCACCGTCACCGTCATATGTGTTGTGAGGTGCAATAAATGTGAAAAATTGGAAAAGGTGAGCACAAGAACTTCAATATGCCGAGTTGCAGACAGTGACAATTTGTGAACAGGTTCAGTTACTCCAAGTATTTTCAGTTATCTTTCACTGTCTATTTACAATTAAGCATCGTCATTCTATGTAAATTTTGCTTCTGATAGTTAGCATAAAAACAAAAAGAATTAAGAGGTGCCCACCTTAATAGGTGTGGCTTGAAGTCCCAAAGAGATTAATCCTGTATTAAGGGAATACTCTTCTAGTATAAAAAAATATATAAATATATAACTTATTACTTGATCCATAAGCTACATTTGGAGTTATATTTATTTCTCCTAACTAGATCATATATTAATTTCTCAAAATTCAAAATGCCTGGATAACAATTTGAAGTAATTTTGTATGAAGTCCGAATTGTTTAATGGTAAGTACATTCCTTGCTAAGGCCAAACTAAATATGATTTTTTTTTTTTGTTTACAATGAAATGAATCCTTTATATTTGAAATCATGTAGGAACTAGAATTTACTAATTTTAAGGAAAAAAACGTCCCATGTTACAGCTATATATTATATCTTTTTTAAAAAATGTCCTCCTACTCTTTAGTTCATCTTTCATACCCCAAAATATCTATTATATATATTTAAAGCTGTATCCCTCACCAGGTTTTGACACATAGGATTTTTAGAGTCTTGCTTTTTTGCCATGTGTAGGCTTTGAGGTCTTTGTTTTTTGCCATGTGGAGGGTTCTAGGTGTTGTTTGATTGGCCCTTTTTTTCATTATAATTATCCCAATTAGAGTTAAGAAAAAACCTTTAACTCATTCATTTTGTTCCGATTTTTTAAAGAAAAATTTTCATAATTATCCCAATCAGAGTTAAGAACCAACTCATTGATTTTGTTCCGCTTTTTTTTAAAAAATAAATTATCAGAATTAGTAAAAAAAGTAAACACTCCATGATCAGAATAAAAAGACCTTTAACTCATTTTTGTTCCGATTCAAATCAAAGAAAAGATACAAAAAAAACCTCCATGATTAGCAATTTTGAAAATAAATTAGTAAAACAATTCCAAAGCTAAATTTGTACGGTTTTTTTTAGCAAGATTAGTACTCTCCACGATCAGATTTTTTTTTTTTATGATACAGTCCTAATTCATCCAAAGCTAAATTTGTACGGTTTTTTTTAGTAAGATTAATACTCTCCACGATCAGAATTTTTTTTAATAATACAGTCCTAATTATACTACACTTTTAGCAAGATAAGTTAAGGTAAAACCTTTAACTCATTTATTTTGTTCCGAAACAATTCATCCAAAGCTAAATTTGTACGGTTTTTTTTTAGCAAGATTAGTACCCTCCACGATAAAATTTTTTTTTAAGATATAGTCCTAATTATACTACACTTTTAGCAAGATGAGTTATGGTAAAACCTTTAACTCATGATTTTGTTCCGAAACAATTCATCCAAAGCTAAATTTGTACGGTTTTTTTAAGCAAGATTAGTACCCTCACGATCAGAATTTTTTTTTAAACATACAGTCCTAATTATACTACACTTTTAGCAAGATGAGTTAAGCAGATAATTTTTTATACCAAATTATCACTTTTAAAAGATTCACTCCTAATCATACTTTAACCAAATCCCAAAACCCAACCTCTATCAAATCAGAGAAAAGAAAAAACCTTTAACTCACTCATTTCGTTTCGTTTTTTTTTTCAAAAAAAAAAAACACAAAAAGGTAAAAAAACTTAAACCCTCCACCATCAGAATTAAAAAATTAATTAAACCCATCATCACGTTTAAAAGATACTGAGATTAGATTAAAAAAAGTTTAACTCTCCATGATCATATTAAAAAAGTTAAACTCTCCATGAGATCAGATTAAAAAAAACTTTAGTCCATTTATTTTGTTCCGATTTTTTTAAAAATAAATTTAATTGATAATTGCTAAACTCTTTTCTCTAAATATTTATAAATACAGGTATAAGTTTGTTTTGTTTTTGATACTGTTTCTTCTCCATTTATTCTTCTCTGTTTTCCTACTTTTTTTTTTGTTCTCTATACAATACTATTTTGGTTTTTAAATTCCTGTATCTAATACAGTTTCTTTAGAGAAACAAAAAAGTATAATCACACAGAGAAATTCGGATGTTAGTACATTGAAATACGGATACAGTTTCTGTATTTTACAATTTCTTTACAATTCTTTTTTATTTTTTAAGTTTCTGCTCATACAGTTTCTTTTCAGAAACAAAGAAGTGAAAACACACTGAGAAATTCGAATGTCAGTACAATGAAATCCGGATACAGTTCCTTTGTTTTACAGTTTCTTTACAATTCTATTTTGTCTATTTTGTTTTAAAATTTTTTGTGTCTCATATGGTTTCTTTTGAGAAGCAAAAAATTGAAAACACATAGAGAAAATACAGATGTCAGTACAATAAAATCTGGATACAATTTCTGTGTTTTACAGTTTCTTTTCAGTTTCTTTTCAATTCTATTTTAATTTTTAAGTATTTATATCTGTGAAAATTTTATTTTCATTTTTATATTTTCTATTTGTATTGTATTTGTTTTTTCCCCCTCATTTCTAATATATATTTTTTCCCTTCCATTGCATTAGTTTTTTTTACCAATATTTAATATTATTTTCCAATTTTTTGGCATTATGTTGGTTTTTTTTAATTTCCTTGAATTTAATATTTTTTCCTATTTTCTTTTACATTGCATTATTTTTTAAAAATTATCCATATTCTATATTTTTTTCATTTTTTTGGTATTATGTTAATTTCTTTCAATTTTTTTAATTAAATATTATTTTCCTGTGTTAGTTTTTTGTTTTTTAGTTTCCTTTTTTGTCTTTCTTTTAGTATGAATGTTAGTGAGTATTAATATTTTTAAGAATTTATATAAAAGAAAACACTTTTTAGTATTAACACTTTTTTTGTGTTACACTTTAATTGTATATTTAAATTTGAATAATATATTGGTTTTTTCAAGAGAATGAATATTCATACATTGGATGAATTGACCCCTGACAAGGATTCAAGGACAATTCAAGTTAGGGTTTCAAGGATGTGGGAGTCTTTGAATACCAAACTATAAAATCTTCTTATCAGTTTAGATTTGGTTCTAATTGATTCAAAGGTATGCTTATTTGTTTTTATTTTTTTCATTATTATTTAATTTTCACGAAATTTCTATAAAAAAATGACGACAATATTAATTTCCACTGGATTTTTTTATTTTCTTTTATTTTTGTTATATTTCCTTTACACTGTATTAGTCCTTTTAAATTTTCAAGTATTTTTTCATTTTTATATTTTTTGTTTGTATTTTATTTGTTTTTTTCCTCATTTATAATATATATTTTTTTCCCTTCCATTACATTAGTTTTTATCCAGTATTATAAAATTATTTTCCAATTTTTTGGTATTATGTTTCTCTTTTTAATTTTTCTTTAAGAATAAATTCTTTTAAACTATTTTTCCACTTATATTTTTTACCTATTAATTTTTTGATTGCAGGGTCCTATACTTTATCATCAACTAATGCCACGAAATTCTATATTAATTTGGATATACCAGAAGTGAAACAGAAATTAGAAAAATTTGAATATTCACTTAATTTTTAAATTTATTATTTTAATCATACATTAACTATAATAAATTACAGTTTGGGATCTTCAAGTGGCGATGTTCCAATTACACAAGTTGAAGCACATAAATATGTTTCCTTTCAAGAACAGATGCTAGAAAATAGAAAGACTACAAAACAAATTCAAGAGATGGCAAATGAGCCAATAGACATTGAAGGTCTTAAGGTTACATTACATGCAAAGATCAAAGAAGTACAGAATAGGTTTGGTTGGCGTCACTTTGCATGTCAAAACTGTTGGAAGAAAATAGATAGAGATGATCCATCAAAGTCCCGCTCGAGTTGTAATTCTAAGTGTGAATTACCTTCTGTCAGGTTAGTTCAATTTTCTTTGTAATATATTAATTCTACGTAGTTTATAATTCTCATTAATCTAAAGTATTTAAATATTCTATTCTTTATTCTCTGCAGAAATAAAGTAGAGATTATTGTTGAAGACAGTTTCGGACAGGTTTCCTTAACTTTATTTGACAAAGAAGTGGGAAAACTTATAAACATATCTGCATTCGAGGTACTAGAACGTAATAGTGGAGACAATACTGAAATTCCATTTGAAATTCAGATGCTCATTGGTCAAGAAGCTGTTTTCCAATTAAAAATAAAATCCTACAACATCAATTACAATTGGAAATAGTTTTCAATCACTAATATCTCTTTACCAGACAATACCATTGTAAGTTTTTTTTGGTGTTATTAAAAATTAATTGTTAGTTTTTTATTCGTAAATTAAATTATTATTTCTTCTGTCAATTTCTAAATAGGTACATCAAGTGAAACAAGAGGAGGGATTCAATACAAACAAAAATTGCCATGAAGGTGGAGACAAAGAGACATGCTCTACAATTTCAGTTCGAGAAGAATCAAATCCATTACAAAATGATAGGAAAAACAAAAAACAAAACTTATTCATCTTGATGGTTAGGAGAATTGTTTTTACCTATTATGGTAATGATGCATTTATTTGGATACTTGGGAATGGATATTCGGTATATAGGCTGGAAACTCATACCTTGCCGATCCCCACCTGGTTGGGTAGGCAGATCTTGTGCACAACGCCACGTACCAAATATCTATTACCTTGTTCGGTAGTCTCTTTTGAACTCGGGGATAGTACCAGAGTTCCTGAAGAGGGAGTAAGAAATACTATTGTTCCTTAAGAAGAGTAAGAGAAGAACCTTAACAACTATATGAGTGACAGCCAGGAGACCCTTAATCCCATACCACAAACACTTACCTCTTTCTCACCTATTTCTCTTCCTGAATCAGTCAGACGAACCCATTCTCACAAAATAGATCACTTAGCAGAAATTACCCATGTTCCAGAAGAGGTCAAGATTGAGGATTCAACTCTTCCTTTGGTTAATCCTTATGCAGTCTTTAAAAAAGGCTCCATCTCTCGAGCTATCAAAACTTTGATCTCTTCTCGACGTCCTGTTGTCAAAGAATACATCCAGTCCTCCAAAATGAATCACTGTGTCTTGAAGGCAACCCCTGCTGAGCAATATGTGACTTTAGAAATCTCAATGGATAAAACAGGGATATTCTCATCTCCACCTTGGAGCGATCAGACTTCTTCTCTCCTATCGTGGACGACAAGGTCTACCAGTTACGGCGAGGCTCTTGTTGTTGGATACTCGATACCTGAATTGTGAGCATGCTGTGATCGGAACAGTATTGACTACTTTGAATTCCAGAAGTATTGTGCTCACTTTCTTCCCGAATTTTAATATGTCTTTACTGGATGAAAACCTACCAAGAGCCTTGAAGATTCAGCTCCAACTATATGGTGCTGAACAGACTTCTTCCTCCATAGCTGCAACCCTACATCATCAGATAGTATATCGTCTGCAAGACCATGCTATCAATCTCAGTTTTCCCGGAGTTTCGACAGATCCTTTGTTTCCACTAAGTGATGTATAAGGATTAACCAAAGGAAGAGTTGAATCCTCAATCTTGACCTCTTCTGGAACATGGGTAATTTCCACTAAGTGATCTATTTTGTGAGAATGGGTTCGTCTGACTGATTCAGGAAGAGAAATAGGTGAGAAAGAGGTAAGTGTTTGTGGTATGGGATTAAGGGCCTCCTGGGTGTCACTCATAGTTGTTAAGGTTCTTCTCTTACTCTTCTTAAGGAACAATAGTATTTCTTACTCCCTCTTCAGGAACTTTGGTACTATCCCCGAGTTCAAAAGAGACTACCGAACAAGGTAATAGATATTTGGTACGTGGCGTTGTGCACAAGCTCTGCCTACCCAACCAGGTGGGGATCGGCAAGGTATGAGTTTCCAGCCAATATACCGAATATCCATTCCCAAGTATCCGTATGGCTGAGGTGAATAATGTTTTTATGCTTTATTGAGTATTCAAAAATTTGTACGAAAATTCCATCGTCATTCAAAAATTGGCCAACCCAGAATTTCAATGTTCACATGCCTGCCATTACCACATGGCCTAATCCTCATCATGCCAAATGGTCGTGGGGTAGAACAACCAACCTGATCTCAGTAATTGAGTTATGATATAACCATATCCGTTGACTTAATCTCATATTGTTCACGAATAATTTCAAATAGGATTTCAAAGAGAATCAATAAGAATAAAAAAAATTTTAAAAATAAAGTGTTTCTCAAAACTATAATATATATATATTAAAAAAAATAAAAAAAATTATTTTATAACATAAATTAATATAGAAAATTAATAGTTACCCATGAATACAAAAAATTATTCAGTTGTTGTGTTTGTGGAGAGAAATTTTGGAAATATTAGCTTAAAAGAATGAATAATTTCTTTTTTAAGAAACGGGATACAAATTTGGAAACAATATGTTTTCTAAAAAATAGTATACTTACTAAAAAAGTTATTGAAAAATATTTAAAATTTATACTAACCAACTTTTTTCCTAAATAAGTTTTATGTGCATACTGATAAAATAATTTTAAACCATACAATAATATAAAAAAATATAAAATTTATAAAGAAAATATATTTTATTAAAAAAATACTAACCAAGCCCGTGGAATGCACGGATAGTGAACTAGTTACTAGTATAAGTAGTTTCTACATTGCCCTATATTTAGAAACACAAAGAAAATTATAATTAACATTATTTAATTTTTTTAAGATTGAATTATTGATTGTACAAATTGTTCATGTACAAATACAACTAAACAAAGGGATGAATTCGACAACTCCTGGAGCTCCCCGTCCCCCACACTGTCCTGGCTAAACGCAACAACCAATCAGAGAGATTTGATTCTATCTTAATCCATACATCAAAGGAAATTGTGGTCGATAGATCTCGCAATGTTATTTTCTGGAATCTTTCCCTCCCAGTCCTATGTCTTAATCCATTCCTATCAACAAACATAATCATACAACAATACCACACCTCTACAATAAGAATCAGAAATATATTTATCCAAAAAAAAAAAAGAATCAGAAATATAAGACGTCACCATAAAAAATGTCACCACAACATGTTGTGAGGTACAATAAACGTGAAAAATTGAGCTTCAATATGCTATGTTACAGATAGTGACATTTTGGGAACAGGTTCAGTTACTCCCAGTATTTTCTGTTATCTTTCACTGTCTACTTACAACCTTTGTATTCTCTTTCTATGTAAATTTTTGCTTCTAATCATAAGCGTAAAAAAAAATATTTAGAGGTTGACCAATTATATCAATATAACTTTTTTTTTTTTCGAGAATAAAATTAATTTCTCATTGCATAAACTTGGTTAGGGAGACCCTAACAATTGAGTACACTAGTAAGAGCCACAGAAACAAAGCAATCAAGCTTTACAGAATACAAATCAAGTAACATTAGGTGATGACAGAAACCTAATACCCTAATAGGAGCATAACTGCTGCAGCTCGAAGGAAAGGGAACGTGGTTTGAGATTAGATAAACTGCAGAACTGCAGTTTCAAGTCAGAGCAAATATCAGCAACAATAGCTTCTGCAGAACGAGAACAGTGATTATGGAATCTGGAATTTCTTCCAAGCCACAAATGATAGATGGATGCACACCATGCTAATCTTAAAATCAAAGACTTGATAGTCTTGATCTGCAAGTGTTGCTTAGCCCAAAGGAATTCTGAATTCCAGGAATTATCTGGTCTCTTTACAAAGACTAAGTATTCGGGACCAAACAGCAGCAGAGAACTGAGACTCAAAGAATAAGTGGTCACGGGTTTCTTCAGCATGCGAACACAAGAGGCATTTTGCATCCGATAACACTCCCCAAATTTGTAACCTTTTACGAGTTGAATGCCTGTTTTGGATTGCCAACCATGAGATAAAGCTGTGTTTAGGGATAAAGCCCACAGACCATAGCAATTTATACCATGTAACCTGAGGTTTTGGGGTTCGAACTAGCTGCCATGCACTTCTGACAGTAAACTTCCCAAAAGGTGTTAAATTCCAGCAAATAAGATCAGCACTAGAAGAAGGGAATATGGAGTGTAATGCTTCCTGACTTACCCGGCAATTAAAGGTAGACGACAAGCTGGCCATCTCCAAGAGTCCCCAGAAATTAGCATGCTGACTTTTGCATTAATGAGGATTTTAGTCCCTGGGATCTGTGCAACAGAAAGCAAAGAGTAAAGGGGTCCCCGCGGGTGCCAATTGTCCCACCAGAAGAAAGTTTGCTCACCATTACCAATGGAATGCATTATTGCTCCAGAAAATATATGTCTAACTTAAGGATCTTGCGAATGCTCCTAGAACAGCTTGATGGAATAGGTAAACTCCAAATGCTCCTGCCTTTATACGCGGAAACCCAGGCAACTCAAAGAGAACCAGCACACAACATGAGATTCGAAAGATGGCGAGCTATGTTAGCTTGATTCCAATCTTTCATCTTCTTTAATCCAAGCACGCCTTCCTGTTTAGGTACTGTAAGATCTTCCCAAGCTACCTTAGCTTTCTTAGCATTTTCAAAATTTCCAGATCATAGAAAAGCTGCACACAATCTTTCAACTTCTTTAATAACTTTGGTTGGCAAAATAAAGATGCTAGTCTAGTAATTTTGAATGCTGAACAAAACAAACATTACCAATTGCAAGTTTGCAGCAAATGATAGATATTTAGAGCTCCAAGAATGTATGCGAGCAGTGATTTTGTTAATAAGAGGCTTACAGTAGGAGCATGTAAGTCTGCCAGAAATTAAAGGTACTCCCAGATACCTCACAGGTAGCTTACCTTTATTAAAACCACAAATACTCAAAAATTGCTGCTCCAAATCCATAGGAACACCAGCCAAGAAAACTTCACTTTTAGTTGGATTGAAATTGGAGACCAGAAGGAGGTAGAACTCCTTGAATACTCTGGTAATAGTGGCAGCAACTTGCAAGCTCCCATCAGAGAACACCATCAGGTCGTCGGCAAAACACAAGTGAGTAATTTGAACTTTAGAACACTTAGGATGATATGGAAGTGACTTATCATTTGCAGCTTTGGTGAGAAGGCAAGAAAGAACTTCCATTGTAATCACGAACAAGTAAGGCGAAAGAGGATCGCCTTGCCTCACACCCTTACCGCCGTGAAAAAACCCGCAAAGTGGACCATTGAGGGATACAGAAAACGTGGGAGTGGAGAAGCAGGTCTATAACCATTTAACGAACTGATCCAGAAATTTCATAGCAATTAGAACATTAATTAAAAATTTCCAATCCACGGAGTCAAATGCCTTCATGAGATCAATTTTCAATGCACATCTACTAGAAATTCCCGGCTTATGATAGTTATGCACTAATTCATGAGCTAAAAGTATATTTTCAACAATACGTCGCCCAAGTGTAAATGCAGTTTGACTATTGCTTATAAGAGAGGGAAGATATCTCTCCAATCTATTAGCAAGAATAGAGGAAATGCACTTATATAGTGTTGTCCAACACGCAATGGGCCTGAAATCAGTAATCTTTTGTGCATTAGGAACTTTCATGATCAAACTTAGAATGGTAGAATTAATACCTTTCAACATTTTCCCATTAGCAAAGAACTCCTTGACAGCATGAATGACCTCCTCTCCAATAATTGGCCACGCAGCTTTAAAAAATTCAGAGGTGAATCCATCGAGTCCAAGTGACTTATTGGCCCTTAATGAGAACATTGTTGTCTTAATTTCGTCTGCAGTTACAGCAGCTGAAAGCATACGAGAGTCATTCTCGCTTAGAGAGTGCTGCAAAAGAGTTTGAAGATAAGTAATAGTAGGAGGAATAACATCAGGATTTCTTTGACCCAAAAGATTGGAATAGAATTCAACAATGGCAGCCTTTATTTGTTGCGAGTCAGTCAAAATAGATCTTTGAAGAGTTGTAATAGAACGGATAAGATTTCTAGCTTTTTTGACTTTAACCACATTGTGAAAAAATCTGGTGTTGAGTCACCACAAGAGAGCCAAGACACCCGAGATCGCTGCCTCATTAAGGATTCCTCAGCAATCTTTAATTCAGAAATAGATTGAATCATGCCCTATTCCAAAAGCAAAAGATCAGGATTAATGGTTCCAGTGAATAGCTGCTGCTGCCCTACTTTTAGCTCCTGTTCAGCAAGATAAATCTTTTGTGGCAAGTCACCATATGCAGTTCGATGTAATCTATGAAGATTAACTTTAAGGAGCTTTAGCTTATGCCACAGTTTAAACAAGGCATACCCCTCGACATTCTTAGACTAGGCAAAAGAGACAGTAGATAAGAAGTTGGGATTAGAAATCTAATAATTGCAGAATTTGAATGGTTTTGGACCCGAACAAATGGATGATTGCTAGAGAGAAAAATGGGGCAGTGATCGGATACTCCTGGTGCAAGAAATTCCATTTTACTTGAAGAAAAAGAGAGAGAACCATTCAGCACTTGTAAGAAATCGATCCAATTTCCTGAAGATAGGACTTGAAAACTAGCGATTAGTCCAAGTATAGTAAGAGCCAACAAATGGATGGTCCACCAGGCCATTGGTGGAAAGGCATTGGTTAAACTGTACAATATCAGGTAACAAATGTGAAACTGAAGCAAATCTTGATATGCTGGGATAAAGACTAGTAGAACGTTCAGTGGCATCATTAGAACCATATACAAAAGATGCAAAGAAAAATGATTGCTCGGAAGGACAAGAGAAAGAACAATGCAGAACCTGAGAGGAGGAGTCCAAGATTATGATATCAACTTTGTCAGACCAGAGCAACCATATACACCCAAGACGGGCATGTAGATAGTTGTTTGCAAACTTCCACTAAGGAAGGAAAAACTTTTTGACTTCAGAAGCACGTGCAGTTTGAATTTTAGTTTCAATTAGACACACAACATCAACTGAGTAACTATGTACAACTTTAAGAACTTCTTTTTGCTTTTGAGAGTCATTTAGATCCCGAACATTCCAAACTAGCCACTTCATCAAGTAGGCAGAGAAAGAGAGACTGAATTCCCTTGAGGGGAAACTAGAATTGCTACTGTTTTTGGCTTTGCACCTCGCCCTCGTTTCGGTTTAGCCTTTGCAGGCTGTTGTGCTTTTTTAGGAGGAGACTGCCGAGCCTTAACAGGACTAGGAACTGGAGGTACTTGAGATGCAGAAGCCGAAACAACAACTGAATTCTGCAAAGAATTAGTAGTGTCCGAGTGGAGTGGAACTGATGTAATAGTTGGAGTGAAAGGATGAGTCATGTGCACTCCTGGTTCTCTAACAATAGAAGATATAGAAAGCTCAGAAACAACATTGTCAATAAAAGCAGGAGCAGACACAAAGGCATTATTTGAAGGAGCAACAACCTTAGTTCAGACAAGAATTGAAGTAGTAGAAACAGGTTTGGGTACCCATTTCTTCTCAGGCCTCTTAACAGCACAAGCAATTTCATGATGGTCCCAACCCTTACAAGATTCACAATAAGAAGGTTTCCAAGAGTAAACTACCTCAATTAGTGTTGTCTCACCATTAATGTCCAACTTCAATTCATTCAGTAGAGGCTTGGAAAAATCAACTTGGACACAGACATTTACAATGTCACTCTTGAAAAGGTTAGAGAAATCCTGATCAGTATGAAGCGGGGTACCCAGTGTGCTAGCCAGATAACTAAGCCCTTCTTTAGTTTGCAAATCCATAGGAACATGCTTGAGCTTAACCCAAATAGGGAATAGAGCTCAATATAACCTTTTACGTGATCCATAAGCTACATTTTGAGCCATGTTTATTTATTTTCAACGATCATATATTAATTTCTCAAAATTCAATTGTTCTGATGTCATGTTTCCTGCTTCCTCCCATCTCTTTGGTTTCCACTACTAATATGGACTGATTGTTAATGAACTTATGATTAAAATCTAAAAAATAGTATCTCAAATTTACTAACTCCAGTTTTTTTCGGGTCTCTCTCTCGCTTGTCCGAGGTTTTCTCCTGTTTAGAGTTTGTCTCCTTTTCGAAGGTTTTGCTTCCAAGGGTTTGATAGTGTTTGTTACATCCGTGTGGTTTTTGGTGGTGAATTTTGTGGTATTGGTAAGCATGGCTTCTGCATCAGGTCATGAATCTGAACGGGTTATATGGGGGTAAACTACCTTTGTCTCCCTTGACCCTGCGGTGGCAGAAGTAGATGCTGTGACAGTGGAGGATGCGGAAGTGCACTTATCGGCTACGCTATGTCTGGTAGCCAAACTATGGACAGAACGTCCTTCCATTGCCTAGGCCTTCACGAACACCATGAAACAAGTATGGCGCCCAGTGTATGGGGTGGAAGCGTCCCAGCTTGAGAGGAATCTGTTTGTAATTCAGTTTTTTCACTAGAGAGACAAACAACCTGTTTTGAACCAGGAGCCCTGGAATTTTGATGATCAAGTGGTGCTCCTCCGAGAACTCAGTGGTGACGAGCAACCATCGTCACTTAAATTATTCATGGTTCCCCTATGGGTGAAAGTTTATGACATCCCCTTCAATCTCCGGTCCCAGAAACTGGTGGAGGATTAGCTAGTAAAATCGGGGAATTTAAGGAGCTGGAGCCAAACTGTAATCTGAAAAGGAAAAGTATTATCTTGTTTAGGCTGATTTTTATGTCTGGCGACCACTGATACGTGGGTCTCTCTTTGGTAGAAAGCATAGGGAGCAAGTCTGGGTGTACTTCAAGTATGAGAAATTGCCCATGTTTTTTTTGTTTATTATTATGGACGTCTTGGGCATGTGGATCGAGAATGTTCTGCTGGGGATGAGGAAGAGTTGAATTTAACAGATACTCCTTGTAGTGATTGGCTGCGGCCAACCCTAAAACGTTTTGCAGGCCTGCGAGTTGGCGGCGAAGAGAGTGCAAAACGGGTTGCTCGAGGCTTGATTTTGAAACCACCTTCAGATCCCATGCAGTCAGTGAGTCGCACTAATTCCCCCATCCGACCCAGTCATGTACGACAGGAGGTGGAGGTAGAGGTCCAATCTAAACAGATATCTGGGCATGGACTGGAAGTGGAAGTAGGGCTAGTGTCACTTGGATACTGGGTTACTTACTGGAGGTTTGGAATTTAATTTTGGTACTGGTACTGAGCTAGAGGGTCGAAAGAAGAACAATACTGGTTTGAAAAGGGGAACCGGTCATATCCATGCAACATTGAATACCGAGCAGACTCAGGTTTTAGTTCAACCAGAGAATTCAAGTCTTTCAGCTTCAGAGACGGAAGGGCATTCGAATACCGCCCCTACTGATATTTACATTAGTGCTACTTATCATAATCCTGCTACTCGCTCTCAGAAGAGAAGAGCTCGAATTGGAGAATCAGGAGCAAGCATACCAGTGAGTCCTATTCTCTTAAAGCGGAGGGGGGCTGATACGCCCATAGATGATGATGCGTTGGATAATCCGGGGTTAGGGAAGAAAACTAAGCGGATAGTTGTTGGTGTGGGACCCGAAACTTCTTCAACGGTGGAGGTTTCCTTGCAACCCCGCCGATCACAATGAGTATCCTATATTGGAACTGTCGTGGCTTGGGGGATCTACGTGCAGTCTCCTTACTTTGCAAGCTTATTCAGCTTGAAAATCCTCTCTTAGTTTTCCTATCAGCAACTAGGTTGAAGCAGAGAGAGATGGATAGTATTCAACGGAGGTTAAGATGGATGGGATAGTTGTTCGGGATTGCGAGGGTGAAGGGATAAGTCACAGTGGAGGCCTAGCTCTGTTGTGGAAGGAGGATTATCAGGTCACTCTCAAATCTCTTAGCTTACATTATATAGATTTTTTGAGAAGGGACTTGGACCTGAACTGGAATAAAGGTTTACTGGCTTTTATGGGTGGCCTGGAGGTGTGGATAAATGACGATCATGGAACTATTAACAGTACTTGCATCACAGTCCACCTTACCATGGTTTTGTGGAGGTGACTTTAATGAGATTTTATTCCTCCATGAGAAATAGAGTGGGCAGCTCGTCCTTCTAACATGCAACGATTTCGAGATTGTCTGGCTACATGCCAACTTCTTGATTTGGGCTTTCATGGCTATAATTTCACTTGGGCAAGAGGGGAAGATGATGAGGCTATTGAGGAGAGAATGGGCAGATTTATGGCAAACCAGCCATGGATGCAAGAATTCCCTAACTATGTCATTCAGCACCAACCGCGACAAAAATCCTATCAAAATCCTCTAAAGCTTTTTTTGTATGAGCGCTCATCTGTTGGTCACACTCAACCTAAAATTTTCCGCTTTGAAGCCATGTGGATAGGGGAAACTGGTTGTAGTGAGACTATTGAATGTGTGTGGTCGGAAGCATCAGTTCAGTCACAAGTAGAGAATTTGGAATCTAAACTGTCTCAGTGTACTGATTCGTTGTGTCAGTGGAGTAAAGCATCCTTTGGGCGTGTTACTCGCCTCCTAGTGAAAAAGCAGAAAGCTTTGTGCAATTTGAATGCTCGACCTCATTCGCATAGTGTGGTCTCTCGCTCCAAAATTCTTAACCAGGAAATTGAGAACTTGATAGCAAGGAAGAGTTGATGTGGGCTCAACATTCCAGGGTGCAGTGGTTAAAAGATGGGGACAAGCACACAAACTATTTTTTTCCATAAGGCAAACAAGAGAAGAAAGGCCAATTCGATCAAGCGCATTCAATTGGAATCGGGGGAAATGCGTACGGACCGAGCAGGTATCGCAGAGGCTTTTATTAATTTATATTCTAATTTATTTGCCTCTGACGGGGAAAGAATAACGGAGCCTGTGACTAATTTTATCCCTACACGAGTAACCGATGAGATGCGGCACTCGCTTCTCAGACCTTTTACTCGAGAGGAAGTGCATAAATTATTGATGCAAATGCACCCGTCCAAAGCTTCTGGCCCGAATGGCTTTCCTCCTTTATTCTTTCAGCGGTATTGGAAGTGGATGGGGGATGATGTGTGCAAAATGGTGCTTAGTGTCCTGAATCATGGGAGGGATCCACAACAACTCATTCATACTTTTGTCGCACTGATTCCTAAGGTTAAAAATGCGGATCAATGCAGCCCATTTCGGCCTATTAGCCTGTGTAATGTAGTTTTCAAGATTATTACCAAGACACTTGCTAATAGACTCGGGGAAATTCTCCCTGCTCTTATTGGTACTGAGTAGAGTGCCTTTATTCCGAGTAGACTGATCACTGACAGTGGCCTCATTACTTTTGAGACTATTCACTGCATGAAACATTGATGCCGAAGTCAAAAAGGTTTAATGGGGTTGAAACTGGATATGAGCAAGGCTTATGACTGGGTTTAATGGTGTTTTTGGAGGCAGTATTGACGAAGATGGGATTTCCCGTTTCATAGGTGAAGTTAGTGATGAAGTGTTTTACTACTGTGAGTTACTCACTTCTCATTAATCGCATTCCTGAGGGTTCTCCCTCAAAGAGGTCTTAGACAAGAAGATCCTTTGTCTCCCTATCTTTTCTTCTTTTGTGCTGAAGGACTGTCTGCCCTCATTAATAAGGAAGTATCAATTGGTCATTTGCATGGGATTAGAGTGTACAATCGGGCTCCACAAGTCTCGCATCTCTTCTTTACTGATGATAGTATCCCCTTTGCTTGGGCTAATCTGAGAGAGGCTGGCACCATTTCATCAATCCTTTCTCAATGTGAAGTTGCTTCTGGGCAAAAAATAAACCTAGACAAGTGTGAGGTGTTCATTAGCCGAAATATACCTAATGAGATGCAATCTAACATCAAAAGGGATATGGTAGTAATGGCAGTTGACACCTTGGATAAGTATTTGGGTCTTCTAGCCTTGATCGGGCGATCCAAACGGGTTATTTTTTAGGCCATTTGTGATAGAGTAGCAAAGAAAATGGGACAGTGGAAAGAGCAGTCCTTAACGGATGCAGGGAGAGAAATTTTTATTATATCGGTGGTCCAATCTATCCCTAATTATCTGGTGACTTGTTTTAGACTCCCAGATACCATATGCTCAAAGTTGGAGGCCTTAGTGCGGCAATTTTGGTGGGATCACCGTGATGGGAAACGTCGCATCCATTGGTTGGCCTGGGAGAAGCTGTGTAGTGCGAAAGCAATCAGTGGTATGGGGTTTCGTCCTTTTGAGGCTACTAATTTGGCTTTCCTTACTAAACACGGCTTTCGGTTAATCCATGATGAGAATATTCTGGTATCTAGAATTCTTAAAACCCGGTATTTCCCTTATTCTTCTTTTATAGATACTCATGTAGGATATCAACCTAGCTGCACTTGGAGGAGTATTATTGGGGCTCGTTTTCTTTTGAATCAATGGCTGATCACTTCGAGTGGTAATGGCCGACAGACTCGTATTTCGAGAGATTGCTGGTTTCCTAAAGCTGGTGGTTTCAGAGTGCAATCACCGATCACTGTTCCGCCAGAGCATGCTACGGTAGCACAACTCATTGATGAGCAGACCGGGGATTGGGATAGAGGTTTAATGGATCGTGTTTTCTCAAATTAAGAAGTTGCAATCATCAAAAGCATACCACTAGTAGTAGGGGAACAACAAGATGAGCAGGTCTGGTTTTTCACCATTACTAGTGAGTACACTATGAAAACAGGGTATCATGTGGCACTTCATCTGTTGCATCCTCAAGTTGCTAATTGGGAGGTGGAAGTGGACCAAAAATGGAGGTCTTAGTGGCATAGCTTATTGTGAACACCCAAATTTGACCCACAAATTTTTCACAAAGTTTAGGTTTTAAACATGTTTGAACTTAGGGTTAATGAGATGATTTGATCCTAGGAGTAAGACACGTTAAGAATTTATCTTAGTGGAAACAATACATTTTAGTAATTTGAGCCTTTGTATATTGGACTACTAGGATTAATGAGATTATTTAATCTTAGGACAAAATATATAATAAGGTTTATTTACACTGAAATGTATTTATTTCATTACTTGGGCCTCTTATCTATCTTTGGTTTTAAGGATGGGTTTGAGAGCCCAAGTTAATGAATTCTCTAGAGTTTAGTAGGCCCATAAACACTTTACTTGCAGACGAATTTTGGTTCTGATTTTCGAAAAAAATCAGAATCAAATCACCCTTTAATTGGTAAAGGTGTTTTTAGTATGATTTTGCTTAAAATGGGTGTTAATGTGTAATCAATCAGTTATGGAATGATTTAGAGGAGTAGTAATCAAGTAATTGAGTGATTCTGGGTTTAATAGGGGTTGATTACGCAGTAGGATCAAATCAGGGCTGAATTAGGGGGATTGGGGGTTCGAAAATGGTAAGAGCGAGTGACACGCGGGGTGACCGACGGTCATTTCGCGACGACCGACAAGTGCTGGCGGTCCTCCTCACATGACCGCCGGCACTGGGGGTCATCCAAAGGATGACCGCCGGCGGCGGCGGTGATAGGTGTCCGGATCCCCCGATTTTCTCCGATTTTGTTTCTAATTCGATCCTACGAGGTTTTGGACCAGATTTTCGGGCATAATCTTCACTGTTAAGCAGGTCCACACCTCTAGGCTTCCCAGAGCACTATAAATAGAACCCCTCACACACATTTCAAAGGACCAATCTCTCATTACACACACACCTCCCACAAGCTTTGTTTGCTTGGAGAAACTCTACTTCTCCAAGCCTAGAAACACTTTTAGGACAGAAACTTTTGAGGAATTTTGTGGGAAAGCATCCAAAAGAAAGCCAGCAAGAGAAGAACAAGAGGGTGGAGCCATCAAAAGCAATCTGAGGCCAAGAAGGTGGGAATTCCGAATAGAAGGACCTGATGCAAGCAACCTTAGAAAACAAGTCATATCTCGAGTTCTAGAAGTTGAATTGCAGTGATCTTGGACTCTCTGGAAAGCTAAGAGTTAGAGCCACAACTTTGCTGAATAGAAGCTGAATCGGCCAGTAGACGACGACCCATAGTTTTTGTCCAACAACCGAGCTAAGTGTTCTAACCCCTTTTTATTACGTACTTTATTGATTGCTGCTTGCTGGTTATCCGTTGATGTTTTTGTGGATTATGTGATTGCTGTGATGCCATGTCAAGAACTACGTGGGCTTTGAACTCGATCGCCGGCGTACGTAGGTGGTCTCTAGTGGTGGAGACTCAAGCCTAAAGGTTTTTATTTTCCCTTTTTGTTCAGTACCTTCTTCTCCTCCCCCTCGAGTTCAATTTTGTTATTTTTATGTGATTTGCTTCCTCAATTGCACGCTTGCACAAGGCACACATAATTTCTTCAATTGCATAATGTGTCGACCCAACACGAATGGGTGCCTAACACCTTCCCATCCATGACGAACCCCCGATCCCATATTTTTGGTTCGCCATGACCATGTAGCCTAAAGGAGTCTCATGGAGGTTTTTTTCTAAATCTTGCCCTAAAATAAAATTTGGGTGGCAACTCTAATGATATGGGAATGACCTGAGGAAGAAGGTGAAGGAAAAGGTGAATAGGCCCAAGTGATTTTGGGTCGGGTATTCACAGTTGGCGACTCCACTGGGGTAGTAGTGGGTTCATGAAACCTTGTGCAATCGTTGAGTTTTTTGTGCCTTTCTATGTGTCATCATAAATGCCTTGCATTCATGATAATTGATGTCAAGCCTTTACCGTAAGAGGGCGAGGGAATCCAAATCCGCTGCATGCTTTCCTTAAGCGATAGCAGTTTGAGTGAACCCGTTTCTCGATGCTTAGCAATGATGGGGATTAATTGGCCTGGGACCTCACGCGATATCCTTTATCACATGTGAGTAGGTCAGCCTATTCCCTAGAGGCAATCTTTTGGCCCCCAACCAGCTGCATACCCTGAGCATCTCATGCATATTGAATCAATCAGTGGTATGTGCATTTTTTGTGGGTTTTTTTATTGTAGATTTCCTTATGTGTAAATAGAATGTTTTATTTTGATAAATTAGAAAAACCAATAAAAAATACATAGGAAGGTGTTTTATTTTTTGTGGGATCGTCATGCTAACTCAGTGTAGGGTGTTGTATTGCGTAGTGTGAATATATGAGTCCAGTAAACAAACCCTAAGGGAGTAAGTATACATGCCTAAGCTGATATTAGATTTTTGGTGTTGATTCCCAGTTGCCACATATGTTCAGTCAGTTTACCTTGTCCTAGGGAATTCACAGTTGCATATATTGAGCATTGCATTACATGTCATTTAAAGCACAAAAACGAATTCGAGCTAAGGCGTCTCAACTTTCAATGTCCAACCCATTTGAACCTGAGTCTTCATGAGATACATATTTTGAAAGAATAATGAGAAATGTTTTGTGAGTATATCCCACCATGATTTTCCCACCATTTTCAAATGTCTTGAAAAAAAAAAAAGCTTGAGTTTAGAATTCCTGATGACCTTGAACTCTATCATTAGAATTGAACCCTTAGGACACCAGGGGTGTGTAGTGCCTTAGTTGGAAGGAGATGGTAAAGATATAAGTGATTAGGGATATATCATAAGGCGTTGAATCTTAGTAGACGGGGAGATGGGGAAAACATTGGAAGTCATGGAGGTATCCTGAGCTTGATGATGGAAGGAAGGCAGAGACAGTAGCGAAAGATCCATTTAAGACACTAAGGTGACTTTGGGCCTTCTCGTGAGAGGAGACGTAAGCCCCAAAATCTATTGCGGAAAAAGGAGATGGGATGACCGGATTGGGCCTTCTCGTGAGAGGAGATGTAAGCCCCAATATCTACCAGGAGAGGTGAAATGAGAAGACCTGATCGGACCTTGCCCCAACTTTTACCAGTGAACCGAGTTGACAAGCCGAGGTGGGAAGCTGAGAGAAGAGCCATATGATGAGGGATCAAACTATCAAGCCAAGTTGAGCTGTCAAATCGCAATGCTGAGTTGGGACGCCAGAAAACCGAGATGCAAGGGCAAGCCGAGCTGACGAGAGTTGATCATACTAGCTAAGATAAGTCCAAAGGGGCCTTCTCATGGGAAGAAGTGTAAATCCCTTTCTTTGGAGGAACAAACAGTGAAGAATAACGTACGAAGAGATGCAAGATGTGACGATGGTGAATGGGATGACAATAGGATATGATAATGAGAGGGATGATAGGAGCAATGACAAAGCGGTGCTAGCATGGGGGATATGAGATGAGGTAACAGAGGTGATGCCTTCCAAGAGACCACTCAATGATGTTAAGGGTAGAAGAGAACTACAAGTGTGGGAGGAGTTGATTAGAGACCACGGGCCAAATTGTTAAGCATGGATAGGGTGATGACCAAGAATCGGGAGGGGTATCATAGTTGTTCTTTAGAATCTAGAGCTTGAGTTAAGTCAAAAGGGGCAGATTCTATGTCTAACAATCAACAATTTCATCATTTGTACCTTGATCTTTTCACAAAAAGGATAAAGCTTTAATTTTCTTATCTTTTGTATATAAGGCAAGTTATGCATGACTTCAAGACATTCTATTGGATCAATCTAGGGGACCATGAAACAAACTACAAAGACCTGATTCTGTGAATGTAATCCCAAACACCTACCTTAACCCACTTCCCAAACACTTGTTAACACAGACCTTCGAACACATACCCTCACTAGCCTTTAAACACTTACCTGATTTGACCCTTGAACACCAATCCAGCCCAACATCCATGTTAACCCCATCACTTCTCCCTTGAACACTTGTCTAGAAGAGTTGCTTCCCAAAGATGAATCTAGTTTCCAAAAGAGTCCTATTCAAGTGCACTTGTTCAAAATGGTCACTCTCCTTGGAAAAAATAAAAGGAAAAGAAATGAGGAAAAAAAGAGAAAAAAAAAAGAAAAAAATTGAAGAAAAAGAAAAAAATAAGAAAAAAATAAGAAAAAAAAAGAACGAAGAAAAGGGAGGTGATCCTCAGTGCTTGGATAATTCATCATCAATTTCATGAAATTGGGAAGAAGAAATCATAATGAAGAAGACAAGTGTTCCCCACTACCTTTGGCCTCCCACCAAACACCATTGTATCAAACACCCGCCATCTTCAGTCTTTCACAGAACTCTTTCATCTCAAACCCGACACCACATCCACAGATGCATAGGTGACCTGCTCGGTCTATTGTTGGTTCCCAAATTGGGGTCATTGCTAGATACACATGCTATACTATTAATTGTACTTAGGCCTCTTTCATAGTCATATGTCCCCTTTACTCGGACATGTAGTTTGGGCTCATGAGATTGTAGATGTTGGTCAAGTCTGTCTCTCTCTAAAAACCCATCTTGGATCCGGTCATCGCAAAGCACAACTCTCCAATGATCTCTCAGACATGTAATTCTGGGTCTCCCTCATTTTTGGTTGGCGAGTCCACCCCCATATTGGTCATTTGAGTGCACCCGGCCCGGGCCGCCTTTATCTTGATTAAACTTCATGATCTCAGTATTCTATGCCTATGGTTGCTATCCCCACGAGGAGAAAGAGAAAAAAAGGAAAAAAAGAAAAAAAAGTCCGCTAGGTTGAAAACCCGAAAGGGCGGCCTAGGCAAAAGTTAGGACAAGTTTGCTAGGTTGAAAACCCTCACGGTAGCCTAGGAAAAAGTTAAGGCAAGGGGAATTGGGGATAGCAACCAACGACAAGGGGCATCTATGGGGTAGATAACATCATTTTGAAAATGATTCACTCGCGCAGTTAGGAGCAAGCATCTAGGCACATCGCCTCCATCTATTTTTGAAGAGGTATCCACTCATCTATTGATTTTGCTTTGTGGGTCATCATCCATCAAACCTTTCAACAAGGAATGCTCACTCCTGGGTCATGATTAGAATTTGAAATGAATAGGGTTCATAGTCATTGGGAATCTTATTCTTCGGGGCTTTTGTGAATTTGATGGGACAACTCGCCTTTCTCAAAATTTTCTAACTCCTACCTCAGCTCGAATGTTTTTTTTTTAATGCTCATGCATCATACTAGGGGCGTTTGTGTTCAAACTCACTATAGCATTGTAGTAGAGAACACTTACATTTAAGAAGTGGAAGTATCATGTAGAGCTAGGAAGCATTTGCATTTGAAGGGAAAAGAAGAGGAAATGGGAGAGAAAAATAAAGGAAAAACAAGTAGAAGTAGAAAGCACTTACATTCAAGAGGCAGATACATCATTGTAGAATTAGGGGGTACTTGCATCCAAAAACAAGCATGTAGAAACTAGAAACTTTGGCACACCTGCAAACACATAAGAACTAGTGGCATCCCCATGTATTAAAGGGATAAATACATCACAGACATGCACATGCATCATTTATAGGTAGAATGTGGATTCCTTAATAAGGTAGACTTGATTAAGGGTAAATGATCAACGAAGGGGACAACGTCATAAATTCCGCACCTGATGTAGACTTACATTTCCTAGGGTTGCTAGCAGAAAGGGCATGGCATGAACGAATCTTGTAGATAATGGGAATTGTAGACAAGAGGCATGTCATGCCTTATTTCTCTGACTCGTCCAGTTGATGTCACGCAATAAAGGCACATCTACCTTGAGAATTAGACCTGCATCATGACCTTAAAGACACGGCGGGCCCGTAATCCGGTTTAATGAGGTTGCAAGGGGCATGCTACCCATTCGTTGGAGTTAACTTTCCAGGACACGCTACCCCTACGCGGATTTGAGATTTGCTTGGTGCATGTTACCCTGTGAGGTTTGAACCAATTGTTGGGGCATACTACCCTACTTTAATCGATTGACACCCAGGGGCACGACGGGACCATTTATTTGATTATAACTCGGAAGGGTAGAGCACCCATTTGGCCAAGGTTTGGGACAATTAGGATGATTGTGGGCTAGGGGCACACTAGACCACGACTTGAAGATGCTGGGGGCATCATGCCCTGTCTTGAGAAAATCAAACCAGGGCCATGATGTGCCCGCATTTGGGCAAGGGGCATCTCACCTCGTTTCTGGCTCGTATGTCTCAAAGGGCACAACACACACCATTTTCTTCAAACCTAGCTAGATGACATAGGGGCATGGGATCCAAACAATTCAAGCATGAGAGAACTTGTGAGGCAAAACCTAGCCCAGAACCTGAGAGCATGAGGGAACCTAGTCAAGAAAGCCAAAAACCAGGTCATTGCACCCCAAAAGAGAACCAGTAAATCCATGAGGTGGGCAAACACAAATCAGTAGGACAATGAGAGAATAGGAGATACCCTGAGTTGAGAGAAGCCTAAAGCCGGGACAACAGCTCCTGCAAGCTGAGAGAAGAGGGAAACCAGACACGAGAGTAGATGCAGATAAGAGAAAACCCTTAAAGAAATCAAGCATGAGAGACAAATGCCTAGAAGCCGGGACGTGGTTCCCGCAAACCTTGAAATCCAAACCAATACTAGGACGCAGCTCCCGCAAACCGTGAGACATACGAGCCAGAAGTCAGGATGTGGCTCCCGCAAACCACAAGGTGAGATGATTCCTGACAACCGAGCCACGAAGTGGCACCTTTTCGATGGGAGATGTAGGGGCATGAGATGACCAGAGAATACATAACTAGGCCGTGAGACGACATTTCTGACGGAAGTAAGTGGCGAAGCCACTTGGGATGAGATGATTCCCAAATCGAAACCTAGTTGACAAGGATGGGAGTATTCCTTGTTGACAACCTGATTCTATCACCTCGAGATGAGATGATTCCCGAGACATGGGATGAGATGATTCCCAAGTCGAAACCCAGCTGACAAGGATGGGAGTATTCCTTTTTGACAACCCGATAGATGAGATAATTCTATAACCTAGGAAAAATATTATTCTCGAGGCTTGGAATGAGATGATTCCCAAGTCGAAACCCAGCTGAGAAGGATGAGAGTATTCCTTGTTGACAACCTGATTCTATCACCTTGGGATGAGATGATTCCCAAGTCAAAACCCAGCTGACAAGGATGGGAGTATTCCTTTTTGACAACCCGATAGATGAGATGATTCTATCACCATGGGAAAATATAATTCCCGAGACTTGGAATGAGATGATTCCCAAGTTGAAACCCAGCTGACAAGGATGGGAGTATTCCTTGTTGATAACCCGATAGATGAGATGATTCTATCACCTCGGGATAAGATGATTCCCAAGTTGAAGCACAGTTGACAAGGACGGGAGTATTCCTTGTCGACAACCCGATAGATGAGGTGATTTTATCACCTTGGGATGAGATGAATCTCGAGACTTGGGATGAGATGATTCCCAAGTCGAAACCCAGCTGACAAGGATGGGAGTATTCCTTGTCGACAACCCGATAGATGAGATGATTCTATCACCTCGGGTTGAGATGATTCCCGAAACCTGGGATGAGATGATTCTCAGAATCTGAGGGCCCGTCCCTCAAAACTTCAGGATGAGATGATTCCTGGAGAGGAGCGTGGGATGCTCCAAAACTTGACACACACTACACATTATCATTCAAATTTGGTTGTTCCTTTCTTACGCTGTCTTGTCCTTAGTCTCTAAGGACTCACCAACGAGGGGAATCTGTGAACACCCAAATTTGACCCACGAATTTTTCACAAAGTTTAGGTTTTAAACATGTTTGAACTTAGGGTTAATGAGATGATTTGATCCTAGGAGTAAGACACGTTAAGAATTTATCTTAGTGGAAACAATGCATTTTAGTAATTTGAGCCTTTGCATATTGGATTACTCGGAATAATGTGATGGTTTATTCTTAGGACAAAATATATAATAAGGTTTATTTACACCGAAATGTGTTTATTTCATTACTTGGGTCTCCTATCTATTTACACCGAAATGTGTTTATTTCATTACTTGGGCCTCCTATCTATCTTTAATCTAATTTTAATGAGATGATTTATCTTTGGATTTAAGGATGGGATTGAGAGCCCAAGTTAATGGATTCTCCAGAGTTTAGTTAGCCCACAAACACTATACTTGCAGACTAATTTTGATTCTGATTTTCGTGAGAAATCAGAATCAAATTACTCTTTAATTGGTAAAGGTGTTTTTGGTATGATTTTGCTTAAAATGGGTGTTAATGTGTATTCAATCAATTATGGAATGATTTAGAGGAGTAGTAATCAAGTAATTGAGTGATTCTGGGTTGATTAGAGGTTGATTATGCTGTAGAATCAAATCAGGGCTGAATTAGGGGGATTGAGGGTTCGAAAATGGAAAGAACGAGTGACACTTGGGATGATCGGCGCTCATCTCGCGACGACTGCCAGGTGCTGGCGGTCCTTCTTGTTAGCCTAAATATGTGATTTAGGGCTTAATTAAGTATTTAATTAAGACTAATCTTGTTTTGTATATTTATGATGATTATCCAATGCCTATTATATTATTTTGGTGATTAACAAACATTTTGGTAAGCCTTGTGTGTTTTTAGAATTGGCAGAAAATTTTTGTCTCTCATAGAAACCAAATCCAGGAACAATTGGCTTCACCGCAGAAACATTTGGCTTCACCGCATCGACCAGAAGGTCGCTTTCCGGGCAGTTGGGGCTGTGGTCCCAAAAATTGCAGCAAGTGGTCCAAGAAAGTGGTTGACATGAAACCAACTGCACTCTCCAAGGGTCAAAATGAGTTCAGAAAAGTGGTCCTCACATCCTCTCTTACCTCTGGAAGATCTGGTGGTCCATACTTACTATTTTTGGAGATATTTTTGAAGAGAGATAATTTCTGCCCAAGAAATATCCAGATCTAGTTCATCTACTAGACAGTTTTATTTAATGAAGCAAGAAGTCAACTTGGCTGCCCCCTGGACGATTTTTAGCCGTTGAGAAACACATCTCCCCATCTTTAAAATCTATAAATAGAGGATTGAAGCCTCACAACAAATCAACCTAGCCATTCAAGAGATTCTAAGTAGTTAAAAGAGCTTACCTTCAATGATATTCTCCGTGCTTAATCTGTGTAACTTCTTGAGTGAGTCACTCTTGAAGCTTTGCCTTGGGAAAGGTTGTCAGCAGGATTAGGGTATAATCTTGTTGGGTAGATAAAGCTAGGTTCAGCTTTGGGTTAGGTTTAGCAAGCTCATCCCGCAAAAACTTGTGTACCATAAGTTATTTGGCTCGCCTGTAAAAGCCAAATTAGTAGATGGTTTAGAAATCCTAAAAGGGGGACCTTTAGGTAGTGGATGTACTCCTGAGTGGGGAACCACTATAAATTACTTGTGTCCTTTGCTTTCCTGCCTTTATTTTTCGCATTTCATTCAAGTTTCACATTTGGCTTCTGTGTCGAGCCAAATCACAGAAAACTGAAAAAGAGGAAAAGCTAATTCAACCCCCCCCCCCCCCCCCCCCACCCCCTTCTTAGCCTTTTCTGGGCTAACAATTGATAGAGGAGCTGCGTTCTCAATCTAATGGATTAATCTCCAGAGAAAAAGATCATGGCTTATGAAGGTATAAGTGTCAACAAAGCTCCATACTTTGATGGAGTGAACTTTGACTATTGGAAGTTTAGAATGAAGATCTTCCTTGAAGGAAAAGATCTTGAGATGTGAAATATTATTCACCGTCCTTATGCCAGACCTCAAAGAGACATGCAATTCTAGTCTGAGGATGAGCTAGGGAGAGCTAAGCTTGATGCACAAGCGAAAAATATACTCCTATGTGGTATAAGTGAAAGTGAGTTTCAAAGGGTGAGTTCTTGTGGCACAGCCTATGAAATCTGGAGGCTTCTTTGTGTCACACATGGAAGAACTAACCAAGTAAAGGAGTCTCGGCTCAATTTTCTAATGAGGGACTATGAGCTCTTCCAATTGGCTGCTGGAGAAACTGTGCAAGAAATGGATACACGCTTCACCATTCTTTGCAATGGTTTAGCTCTACTTGGTAGACCGGTCACTCATAGAGAAAAAGTGGCAAAGATCCTTAGATCTCTACCTAAGGAGTGGGAGCCAAAGGCCACAGCTATTGAAGAAGCTCAGAATCTGAACACTCTCGCCTTTGATGAGCTCATTGGCAAGCTTGTAGTTCATGATTCTAAACTAGAACAGAAAGAACCAAAGTAGAAAGATTTGGCTCTTAAGGCAGACCAAGAGTCTAGTGATGAGTACAATGATGCGGATATGTCACTAATCACCAGAAAGTTTGTCAAATTTTTTCAAAAGAGAAGGCAAATGGAAGGAAAGGGTTTCCAAGGTGCCAAATCAACTGAACAGAAAAAAGACTCACTGGTGTGTTTTGGCTGCAATCGACCTGGCCATATCAAGTCAGAATGTCCACATCAAAAAGCCAAATCTGATTTCCCAAGGAGCAAAGGGAAGAAAGCTATGTCAGCATCGGATGATTTGGACTCATCAAGTGACTCTGATTCTGATGAAGAAGTAAATCTATGCTTAATGGCTGGAGAAGATGATGAGGTAAATGACTCTCTTGACGATACTTTTGATGAGCTTCAAGATGCATTTGAAGAATTGCATGATAAGTATGAGCAAGCACTTAAGAAGAATGCTTCATATAAGAAACGTATTATTCTACTTGAATTTGATCATGCATCTCACAAAACAGCATATGAAACTATTGAACGTGCACATGCTGAAAGTTTGTCTATTTGTGAGTCAATAAAAAAAGAGAAACTTGCTGCTCAAAACGCATATGAATACCTTGAGAAAAAGCTAGCTAGCAATTTGAGCAAGTGTGAAGAGATGATTAAAAAAAATGATGCTCTAAAGGCTAAAGTAGATGATCTAAAATGTTCCCTAGAGAAGTTTACTAATGGAAGAGATAGCCTGAATCTGCTACTATGACAACAAAGGCATTCTTTAGATAAAAGTGGAATAGGCGCCACACATATGGTTTTTAACAAGCCAAATCTGCCAGTTAAATTTGTCAAGGCTGAATCTAGATCGCTTTATAGACCTAGATATCGTGAAAATCTTAGGCAGGGACATCATGAGCACTCACATAGACTTGATATCACATGCTATTACTGTGGAAATATTGGTCATATGATCAGATCATGCTATCATAGGAAGAGAAACAATCATGTTAAATATATTTGGGTTCCGAAAGGAGCCAAAGCTAACCCTGATGGACCCAAGTTTGTATGGGTACCTAAAACTTGATCATTTGATAGGATGCAAGGGATGAATGGGTTCTGGACAGTGGTTGTTCAAGGTATATGACAGGTGACCCACTAAAATTTACATCCCTTCTCTCAAAACACCGAGGTAATGCTACATTTGGTGATAGTTCTAAAGGAAAAATTCTTTGCATTCGTAAGATTGGCACTAATCCAACTATTGAGCATGTGTTACTTGTTGATAATCTTAAGTACAACTTGCTTAGTATCAGTCAGCTTTGTGACAAAGGATTCAGAGTTACTTTTGAATCATCTAGATGTCTTGTGAGTAGAGTTAATGATGAGAATATCTTATTTGTTGGAAAAAGGATTGGTAATCTATACTCTACATGTTTAAATGATATTACTAACCCTGAAATCAAGTGCTTTAGTGCAAGAATAGATGCTGCAACTCCATGGCACAAGAGGCTAGGGCATGCAAATCTTGAACTTATCTCAAATCTGTCAAAGAAAGATTTGGTCGATGGTCTGCCAAAACTGAAGTTCGAGGCAGAAACCAAATGTCGTGCATGTTAGCTCGGTAAACAAATCAAAAGTACTTTTAAGCCAAAACATGTGGTATCAACTTCTCGACCTCTTGAACTCTTACATATTGATCTTTTTGGTCCAATGAGAACTGTGAGTCTTGGTGGTAAAAATTATGCATTTGTCATAGTTGATGACTATTCTAGATTCACATGGGTTTTATTTCTTTCACAGAAAGATCATGCATGTCAAGAATTTAGCTAGGAAGCTGCAAAATGAAAAAGGGTATAAAATGTCTAAAATCAGAATTGATCATGGAGGAGAATTTGATAATCCACCTTCAATCAATTCTGTGAACAAAATGACATTGACCACACATTTTCGACTCCTAGAACACCTCAACAAAATAGGGTTACGGAAAGGAAGAATTGAACCTTACATGAAATGGCTAGAACTATTCTTAATGAGTATAAGTTACCTGCCTATTTCTGGGTTGAGGGTGTGAACACAGCATGCTATGTTCTAAATAGAGTCTCTTTGCGTCCATTAATTTAAAAGACACCTTACGAGATTTGGCATGATAGAAAGCCAAATATTGCATACTTCCTCACATTTGGCTCCAAGTGTTACATCCTGAATACTAAAGATATTCTAGATAAGTTTCAAGCTAAGTCTGATGATGGTATATTCCTTGGTTATTCTTTGAGTAGTAAAGCCTATAGGGTATATAACAAAAGAACCATGGTTGTTAAAGAATCAATGCATGTGGTGTTTGATGAGATTTAACTTGAATGATCTTAGTGATGATACAGATGTTGAGTTTACTTTTGAGAATCAGCCGCAGGTTATTGATATTGATGAGGCAAAAGATGTACAAATTCCTGATCCAATTGCGAATCAACAGCATTTGGCTTCTCCCAAGTCAATTGTTCAAAACAGTAGTGTGCAGCCAAATGTTCTGGAATCTGGCTCATGTTCACAGCCGAGAAACTCAGAGGTGCAAGCACCTAAAGGACATTCAATAGAGGAATTGTAAGTGATCCTAGAAGAGGAGTAACTACCAGAACCAGATTACAAAACATCAATACACTTCTTGCCTTTTTGTCCCAGGTTGAGCCCAAAAATGCCAATGAAGCCATACTTGATGAAAACTGGGTATTAGCTATGCAAGAAGAACTTAATCAGTTCGAGAGAAACAATGTGTGGGAGCTTGTTGCAAGGCCAAAGGCCATCCTGTCATTGGAACCAAATGGGTCTTTAGAAACAAGCTTGATGAATCAGGAACTGCGGTAACAAAGCTCGATTGGTTGCACAAGGGTACAATCTAGAGGAAGGTATTGATTATGATGAGACCTTTGCACCATTAGCTAGACATGAATCCATTCGCATGTTGCTTGCATTTGCATCATTTAAATCTTTTAAACTCTATCAAATGGATGTCAAGAGTGCTTTTCTAAATGGATATATCATGGAAGAAGTATATGTAGAACAACCTTCAGGATTTGAAAACCATGAGCATCCACAACATGTGTTTAAGTTGAAAAAGGCATTCTATAGTCTTAAGCAAGCACCTAGGGCTTGGTATGATAGATTAAGCTCATATCTGATTTCACAATGCTTTACAAGAGTAAAAGTAGACTCAACTCTATTTGTGAAATCTAATCTAGATGATATCATTATTGTGCAAATATATGTTGATGACATTCTATTCGGTGCTACTAAAGAATCTCTTTGTCAAGAGTTTGAAAAGCTTATGCACAGCGAGTTTGAAATGAGTATGATGGGGGAATTAAATTTCTTCCTGGGTTTTCAAGTCAAGCAACTCAATGGTGGGATTTTTTCTTAACCAAGCAAAGTACACACGAGAGCTGCTGAAAAGATTTGGCTTGTCAGAAGCCAAAACTAGTCCGACACCAATGAGCACTAGTACCAAACTTGACAAGGATAAGAATGGTAAGGATGTCGATGTGAAATTATACAGAGGCATGATAGGTATTCTTCTTTACCTTACAGCTACAAGACCAGACATTATATATAGTGTTTGCTTGTGTGCTAGATTTCAATCATGCCCAAAAGATTCTTATCTTAAAGCTATCAAGCGCATTTTCAAGTACTTAAAAAGAACATCTTCAGGCTTGTGGTATCCTAATGTGAATTCTTTTGAACTAACAAGCTACTCAGATACAGACTTTGCAGGGTGCACTCTTGATAGAAAAAGTACAAGTGGTACTTGTCAGCTACTTGGACAATCACTTGTATCTTGGTCAAGTAAAAAGCAAATTCAGTTGCTACTTCCACAACCGAGGCTGAATATGTGGCAGCTGGTGCATGTTGTACACAAATGCTATGGATGAAACAAACACTTACTGATTATGGACTAACTTTCAAGTGTGTTCCTATCTTTTTTGACAGCTCAAGTGCCATCAATCTAACTAAGAACCTGGTGCAACACTCTCGAACCAAACATATTGAAGTGAGACATCATTTTATTTGAGACCATGTGTTGAAGAAGGATGTGGCCAATGAGTTTGTGAGAACTGAAAATCAACTGGCTGATATATTTACCAAACCATTGAAGGAGGATCAGTTCACCAAAATCAGACTCGAGCTTGGTATTTGCAATATATCTTAAGTATTATGATTTGGCTCCACATTTGGCTTTTATGTGTTCATGCATATCATAACATATTGCACATATTTGCACTTAGAATATATTCAATCGTCACACATTCACACATGCGTATGAGTATATGATGACAAGTCATGGTTGTAATCAATTCATAAAGAGCATCAAAGAGAAAGAGTTGCAAGATTTGGCTCAAGCATGAGCCAAAACCCATTGTCCAGTGGTCCATAAGCTGCAGTTAAAGAAGAAAGAGGAAAAGGAAGGTCAAAACGGGGCGTTTCTGGCACAACGGCTATGTCTGTCCGGCGTCTGACACAAAGCGAAAAAGCTGCAAAAAGGAAGGAGTTCACTAAATGGAAGTGGCCGGTTTCTTCCCCTCCACAAAATCCGTGACTACCTCTCTCCAGAATTATCCACTTCCTTTTTAACTTCCACTTTCAGTTTCCCATTCAAACACATTAACTCACAAACCTTGGAAATTCTTTCCATCATGAAGACAAACACGGGTAAAGGAAAAGCCTTTAGACAAACCCCCACAAAACAGAAACCACCAAAACCGCCTGCACCTCCTAAAGGAATAACTAAGTTGGCTGCTGCAAAACCTATCTTCATGAAGTCCTCGACACCGAGAAAGAAAAAGGGGAAAGAGCCAGAAGCAAGTGCAAACCCTGAACTCACTTTACCACAAATAGAGGCTGTTTCTCAAATCGACAAGCTCAAGCTTGGTCCACAATCCGAGTCTACACAACACAAAGAAGCCATGGTTCCTCCAGAGGAAGGGTCTAATTCCAAAGCTCATGAACTCAATCTTGAGGGAACATTACCGGCTAATATTCTTGAAACTGGGGGTTATGACCTCTGCTCCTTTTAGTGTTCGTGTTTCAAGCTCTGAGGAGGTTTATGTCGTTGACGAGATCATGTTAGGATCCCCTAGAAACAAAATCGGATGCTGGAAATAATGCTGTTAATAGTGTTGTTATAAGTGTTGAGAAAGGAGCTGAATCTGGTGCAAAGATTAAGTCTTTGGCTAAATCTAGATCTGTCAGTGAGGGTTCTTGTTCTTCAAAAACCAAGAACGAAGTGTTATCTAAATTCTTGAGATCACTGGTGCCACCTCCGGGGGTAGATGCTGAGGAATTTTATGTTAAAAAGATGAAGCAACTTGGGGGAGTTATCGACAATCTGAATGAAGATTCTGATTTGGCTGCGATGCGAGCCAAATCTACATGCCCAGTAAAAAGGAGTCTGGCTGATGATGGAACCAGATCTGAAGATCCGAAGATGGCAGAAGTTGTTGAGAAGAGCTCAGAGAAAGCTGATGAAATCCCACTCGGGATTCCAATTTGTGAAGGTGATGCCGAAGCCAAGAAGGATTTGGTTCATGCTGCAGAGGTCGGAAAAGAAGCAGCTGACAAGGCAAAAGAATTGATTGTTGAAAATCAAAGCTTACTTCCTGAGGAGAAGGATGAGAATGTGTTGATAGAAGGAGAATTGGATCAACCAGAGGCAAAATCTGATGCTGAGAAAGCTGTTCCAGAAATCGAAGAAAAGAAAGAGGCTGACAGCTCAAAAACCAAATCTGAGGCACCCAGACCAAAACTGCCAAAGCACTTATCTCAAACTCCAACTACTCAAAATTCAAAAGCTCGACTTGTCAGGCCAAGCACACATGCTCGAACTGTGTTTGGAAGAGGAGGAAAGATACTTGGAAAGAAAATTATTGAAGTTGATTCTGATGTTGATAAAAGTGAGAATTCACTTGTTGCTGATGATGACAAGAGCTCCAAAAAGAGAAAGAGGAGTGATGAAGACAATGAGAAGTCAGATGATGATTTGGCTGATGATGAGCCAAATAACAATGACCAAGAACCAAATGACAGCGACAAGGAACAGAAGTCTGTTGATGAACAAGAAAATGAAAGCGGATAAAACAAGGAAGGATCTGATGATGAGTCTGACAAAGGAGATGACCATGATGATGATGGTAAGGATGGTGTTGAGGAAGACAAGGAAGAAAATGACGACAACGAGCCAGACATTGAGCAAGAATCTGAAAAGGAGGAAGAAATTACTCCAACTCCAACCAAAAAGAAGCTCAAGGCTCTAACCAAATCTGGATCTAGTAAAAAGGTCAAGAAGAAGTACTTCACCCATACCCCCACTTACAATATGGTTTTAAATGACTTTGAGGGAATCGGTGTAGCCAAACTGTTGAAGGATGCTAAGCTCACCACTTTGGTCACCTTGAAGGAGCAAGGGTATGAAGCTTTGATGAAGGACTTCTATGATAATAAAACTGTGGAGTATAGTGATAATGGTCTGCTCACTTGCATCAAAACAAAGATCAAAGGGAAGAAGATTACAAGTGACAACCGAGATGATTTGTGACATGTTGAAGATGAAGCCGGGCAAAGTAAAGTTTTATGATTTTGCTTGTGGAACTCCAATCAACATTCCGAAGACTCCTTGTCACTCCAAGCAGAATATGCTTCTCTTTGGGAACACCAAGTCTGGTAACTACAATGCCTTGAAGCCAAGAGAGAGGGCTCTGATGTACACTCTTACTAGGGTCATCATGCCTAGGAAGATTTCTCGCACAATGATCAAGAAATTTGATCAATGGATCTTTGCGTGGCTCATCGAGAAATCTTCTATCTGCTTTGGAACTCTGATTCTCCATCACATGGGTTTCTACAAGGAACACTCTCATGGTGCACTCATTACTTAGCTGGCCAAACAGTTGAAGATCAAGCCTACTGCTGAGGACAAGCCAATTAGGCTCAAGGAAATCAATGCGGATACTCTGGTCAAGATGTCTATCAAGCCAAATCCGGAACGGGAATACTCTGTGACCAAATCTGGAGCCGGAAAGGATCACAAACTTGAGGAGCTAAATGTTCTAGTTACTGGAATGAAGGATGAGATCACTGAGCTGAAGGAAGAACTTGGTTCCATGAGGGGCCAAATGAAGAAGTTCCAGACCAAGACACTTGAAAAGCTTAACCAAATCATTGCTATTATGCCTCAAGATGATTCTGATGAAGATTGATGCTCCAGAGATCTAATGCTCTTAGGCCATGCATTGCATTCCTCATCTGCATTTAGCTAAGTACTTTTTATAACTATTCTACCTATGGTTTGTATCACTTGAATATTTGGTTTGTGCTTGGATATTTGGTTTCTTATGCTTTTGGATATTTATCTTTAGATCTGGTATTATCTATTATCCGCCCTGGCTTTTAGAAGCATTACCTTTTACTGATGACAAAAGGGGGAGTATGATATATCGTGATATGTTGTGAATGTATGTTCCTGCTACGCTATATCTCTTGTGAAAATTTTTTTATGCAGGAAACGATATTTGGGTTAGTGAAACAGCCAAATATGTTGTTGACATTGATACTGCTGCAATATACTTTGTGATTATTTTTTGATGCTGGGAACCATATTTGGCTCGGCCAAATGTGAATGCTATGTCGTTCGCGCTTATAATGCAGGGAACGATTTGGCTCCATGAAAAAGCCAAATGATACTTTTGATAGAGTGAATGTTCACTGCAGGATATATATATATATATATATATATATATATGTGAGAATTTTGGGTACGAAATCATATGAATATTATGCTTATATGCAGGGGGAACTATTGGCAAAAAGCCTTTAGCAAATTTTTAAGTGTACTATGCACAAACGCAGGGGGAGGATTTGGCTAGTTGAATGAGCCAAATGAATGCGTTATGATTTTTGCGATTATGCCTATGAAACAGGGGGAGTTTATTTGGCTATCTTATTTTAACCACTGTTCATGGGAAAATTGACAATATGTTTGTCATCACCAAAAAGGGGGAGATTGTTAGCCTAAACTTGTGATTAAGGGGTTAATTAAGTAATTAATTAAGACTAATAGAGTTTAGTATAATTATGATGATTATCCAATGCCTATTATACTACTTTGATGATTAACAAACATTTTGGTAAGCCTTGTGTATTTTTAGGTCGCTCTCCGGGCAGTTGGGGCTGTGGTCTCAAAAGTTGCAGCAAGTGGTCCAAAAAAGTGGTTGACATTATACCAACTACACTAATCATTATGCTTGCTCTCCAAGGGTCAGAATGAGTTCAGAAAAGTGGTCCTCACATCCTCTCTTACCTCTGGAAGATCTAGTGGTCAATACTTACCATTTTTGGAGATATTTTTTGTAACGCCCCGAATTTTCAAAATTTGATTTTTTCGGAATTTTCGAAATTTTGATTCCAATTTTACCCTTGAGGAACTTCCGGATTTTTGGTTATGGAAATAAATTATTTTCCTTGGAAATAATGTATTTAGGTTGGCGTTATAAGGGGTTTGAGTTTCGTCGGAAACGGGGTCTCATTTCGAGGTGAAATGGGGTTTGAACGATGACATGGTCGAAACTACGTCGTTTTGGAAACTGTTTAAAAAAAAAAAAAAAAATCAGTCGCGTTGACCGGGCGGGGGCTGACCGCGCCTAAGCGGACGACGGGTCGTCCACTAGGGCGGCCAAGCCCTAAACCGAGTCCTCCTTTTCTTCCCCTTTTCTCCTTCTTTTTTTTTTTCTTCCCTTCTCTTCTTTCTGCAGCCGCCGCCGACCCCTTCTTCCTTCTCTCTCTCTCTCTCTCTTCTCTTCTTCTCTTCCACAACCCCCTTCCTTCCTTCTTCCCTCGTCTTCATCTCTCTCTCTTTCCTTCACCCTTCTCCTCCTCTCCGGTCCTCTTTTTTCTCTTTCGTTTTCTCGGTACACTCAAGCACACGAGCCGCCGCTGCACGCCCTCGAACCGTCGCCGTCGCCGTCGCGAGTTGCAGAGGCCGGGAGCCTACTCGCGTCGCCGCCGTCGCGAACACGGGTGAGTCCTCCTCTTCCTTCCTCGTTGTCTTTGTTTCTTTTGTTTTTTTGGTCGGTTGCCTAATCGGGATTGGCTTGATTGTTGTTGATGGTGCCTTGTGCTCCGGTTGGGGATTTCCGGTGGTGTGTTGGTTCGTGTTGGTGGACGGCAGGCTGTGCGTGGCTGTGTGTGTGAGTTCCGGCGGGAGGTGGTTGTGTGGGAGTGTGCGAGCGTGTTCCGGGTCTGGTCGGGTTTTGGGTTGCTTGTGTTGGTCGCCGCCGGCGTGCTGTGGCTGGGGTGTTTCCGGCGGGCTGTGTGTGGTGTTCGTGTGTGGTCGTGTTCCTCCGGGCAGTAGTAGTTCAAGGCTCGGGTTTGGGTTTGGGCAGTGAATTCCGGT
>JAKUCV010001522.1:0-22494 GCA_028386065.3 Turnera subulata | reverse complement strand
ACAGTAGAAGTTAGGCTACTGTGTGCTGATGACCGGTTGTTTCGAGCGGGAAGTGATACCCCTCGGGTTTGCTTGCGGTTTAGCAAGTGTTATGCAGATTTGCATGTGGGTCTGTGATGACCGGTTTCTACCTCCCTCCTTCTACCTCCCCCTTTCTACCTCCCTCTTTCTCTCTGTCTCTCTCTCTCTCTCTCTCTATGGTTATGATGGGCTTCGTGCCTGGTTGTATTTGGGCTTATGCCCGGTTGTCTCAAGAGACGGGACCGAGCTCGACGCACACAGTAGGGGGCCCTGAATAATAAATCTTAATAAGAAAACTTATAACACGACGGATGAAGAATAATAAACTGTATGCTTGATTGGGTTGGCATGTTAGTACTGATTGTTGTATGTTTGCATGCATGACTTGTTACTCTGCTTTCCTTTCGGACCTGATCTGCACACTCTCATAATTAGATATATATTGCTCACTCAGTAGGCGACTCACATAATCGCCAACGTTGTTTTTCAGACTTTAGATAGCGTGCAGTCACTTTCTTCTTTTCCCGGAGTACGGACGTGGACATCCCAGCAGGTAGCCGTGCTTGTTCTCCCGGTTGGATCCATAGTGTCGGCATGCATACTATTTGTTTCTCATATTTTTATTCCATATATTTCTTCCGCTGCTTTGGATCTTTATAGAGATGTCTATTGATTTTGGTTTACATTATCGGCGGGTTGCCGAGTTTATGTTTTGATGATGTTACGGCAGGATGCCGGGGTGATTTGTGGCTTGTTAAGCCGGATTATTATGTTCTTCTTGACATCTCGTTTTATTGAGGATTTTGGATAATTGTTTTTGATGTTGATTTTCGTGTCCCGGGTTTCAGGGGTATTTTGGGAATTTCCCTTTGTATATGTATTTTATTGTTAAAATGGGACACGGGTGTTTCATTTTTTAAGAGAGATAATTTCTGCCCAATAAATATCAGGATCTGGTTCATCTACTGGACAGTTTTATTTAATGAAGGAAGAAGTCAACTCGGCTACCACCTGGATGATTTTTAGCCATTGAGAAACACATCTCCCCATCTTTAGAAACTATAAATAAAGGATTGAAGCCTCACAGCAAATCAACCTAGCCATTCAAGAGATTCTAAGTTGTTAAAAGAGCTTACCTTGAGAGATATTCTTCGTGCTTAATTTGTGTAACTTCTTGAGTGAGTGACTCTTGAAGCTTTGTCTTGGGAAGGGTTCTAATAAATAGGATTAGGGGAAAATCTTGTTGGGTAGACAAAGCTAGGTTCAACTTTGGGTTAGGTTTAGCAAGTTCATCCCGCAAAAACTTGTGTACCATAGGTTATTTGGCCCGCCTGTAAAAGCCAAGTTAGTGGATAGTTTAGAAATCCTAAAGGGGGGACTTTTAGGTAGTGGATGTACTCCTGAGTGGGGAACCACTATAAATTACTTGTGTCATTTGCTTTCCTGCCTTTATTTTTCGCATTTCATTTAAGTTTCACATTTGGCTTATGTGTCGAGCCAAATCACAGAAAACCGAAAAAGAGGAAAAGCTAATTCAACCCCCCCTTCTTAGCCTTTTCTAGGCCAACAAACGTCACATAACTGTCGGCACTGGTGGTCATCCGAAGGATGACCGCAGGCAGCGGCGGTCATAGGTGCCCAAATCCCCCGATTTTCTCCGATTTTGTTTCTAATTCGATCCTACGCGGTTTTGGACCAGATTTTCGGGCATAATCTTCACCATTAAGCAGGTCCACGCCTCTAGGCTTCCCAAAACACTATAAATTGGACCCCTCTTACACTTTTCAAAGGACCAATCTCTCATTACACACACACCTCCCATAAGCTTTGTTTGCTTGGAGAAACTCTACTTCTCCAAGCCCAGAAACACTTTTAGGGCAGAAACTTTGGAGGAATTTCCTGAGAAAGAATCAAGAAGAAGGCCAGCAAGAGAAGATCAAGAGGGTGGAGCCATCAAAAACAATCCGAGGCCAAGAAGGTGGGAAATCCGAATAGAAGGACCTGATGCAAGCAGCCTCAGAAAACAATTCATAGCTCGAGTTCTAGATGTTGGATTTCCGTGATCTTGAACTCTCTGGAAAGCTAAGAGGGAGAGCCACAACTTTGCTGTTGGGACCCGAAGCTCGGCCATTTGCATTGTCCAAAATCCAGTAGAATACGACCTATAGTTTCTGTCCAACAACCGAGCTAAGTGTTCTAACCCCTTTTTATTATGCACTTTATTGATTGCTGCTTACTGGTTATCCCATGATGTTTTTTGTGGATTATGTGATTGCTGTGATGCCATGTCAAGAACTACGTGAGCTTTGAACCCGGCCGCCGGGGTACGTAGGTGGTCTCTAGTGGTGGAGACTCAAACCTAAATGTTTTTATTTTCCCTTTTTGTTCTGTACCTTCTTCTCCTCCCCATCCAGTTCAATTTTATTATTTTTATGTGATTTGCTTCCACAATTGCACACTTGCACAAGGCACACACAATTTCTTCAATTGTACAATGTCTCGACCCAACACGGATGGGTGCCTAACACCTTCCCATCCGTGACAAACCCCCGATCCCATATCTTTTATTCGCTATGACCATGTAGCCTAAAGGAATCTCATGAAGGTTTTTCCAAATTTTGTCCTTAAATAAAATTTGGGTGGCAACTCCAATGATATGGGATTGACCCGAGGAAGAATGTGAAGGGAAAGGTGAATAGGCCCAAGTGATTTTGGGTCGGGTATTCACACCTATGGAGGATGTCAATTCCTCGTAAGATTAGGTCGTTGCCTGGAAAGTTTGCAAAAACATCCTGCCGGTTCGATCTCATATGCATTCTAGGCGTATCCTGCTTGATGCTTTATGCCCCCATTATCATGTTGCTATTGAAACTCCTCTGCATCCTTTTGTCGAGTGCTCTTGGACGAGGTCAGTGTGGCAAGCCTTTCCATTTATGGTTATTATGCCGAATTCGGGTACATTGTCCTATGGAGATTGGCTGGGCCAGACAGTAAAGGATCACGGTTGGGAGACAGTAGAACGCCACCAAATGATCATGTGGACTATTTGGAAGGATAGGAACCTGTGGGTGTTCCAAAATCGCACTTTCCCTGTGTCGGTGGTGATTCGCAACGCTATGGATCTTCTTGGGCAATACCAACAAGCAGTGGCGGATACACGGTGTAGTCACCGTAGGTAGGTGACTACACTGGTATCTATTGGAAACAAATTAGTTTATTACTTTTTTAGTCCAATAAAATTTAATTCGTTTAATTTGCCTACACTGGATTTACTTTAAAATAATATTATCATGCTAATTATAGACTACATCCCGTTAACTTATATAACTCAGTCAATCAAATCTAGAAATTACTTTTTCCATACATAGTAAGTATTTTTTTAAAAAATAAAGTCTATTTTCTAAACAAATCTAATCACCGGCCTTTTCTTAGCCCAACAATTCCCTTGTTGTTATAATTATCCTCTCAAGATTTCTTTTAGTTTTGTTTTGATTTAATTTTCTAAATTCTAATAAATAAATTTGCAAAATACCTAATTCTAATTTTCAGTGTCTCTTGTTATAGATAAGTAGATGAAGATGCATTGGAAAGTTTAATCTTTTTCAAATTGCTGTTAGAAATCCGTCTGCATTGATACTTTAAACATGTTTTAGTTAATATACACCAAAAGTTTATGAATGTCACCCTATTGATCAAAATCGTAATTTCATGGGCTATAAATTATTAATTATATTACATATGTCAAGATGTATTTGATTGCATTAAAAATAAAAAAATTATCCACCATTCAAGATATGATAATACATAAGAAGAAATTATAGTATTTAATTAATTTTAATATTTTATAGTGTAATTCTTATATCTATTTATTTTTTTGGTTTCCCATCCAGTATTCAGAGCTTTGCTCCGACTAATCCGGTTCGACCCGGATCACGCACCTGAGTATGGTGGGTGAGTCTCCCAATTTAGATTAGGATGATTATTTATGGTTATAGTTTTTTTTGCCTACACTGAAAAATATTTTTGGATCCGCCACTGCCAGCAGGCGCAACTCATTTCACAGCCCTCTTTCCGCCCTCCTAAAGCTACACACTGGCAACCTCCACGTTAGGTTCGGGCCTCAGTTTCGTCTTGCGAGACGATCGTGGTGAGGTGAGGTCCTTGCTGCCCATGCGTGTTTTCTGAATTCCCAGTATGCTGTCCGTGATGGTGAAGCATTATGTATTTGATGGGGTCTACAACTAGCTACCTCGTTTAATATACAGAGACTACTCCTTGAAGCTGATAGCATGGAGGTCATCTAGGCTATCAAAGCTCGAAGCTCTTGTGTCTTTTGGCCGCATCCTTCGTGATATTTTACATTTTTCATCTTTGTTTTCTGATTTCATTTTCAATTATGTTCCTAGAGATTGTAATAAGGTAGATGATGCTATCAGTGGGGCTTCTTATACTGATCGAAGATTTTATTAGGAAATGGAGAAAAATACATAGGTTGTAGTCATAAAGAAAATAACTATGACATCCCAGTGACGACACTGGAAGAAAGTGAGAAATCTAAATTGAGTTTTGGTTCTCACAGCTTGATTATGTGTGGTAAAAGCAACAACGATCTTAACACCCCAGTGATGATTTTTGTTTAAACTGTTATTCAGCTCCCTCTATATTTGTAATCGTTCTAAAATTTTTCCATAAACCCTTTATAATTAATAAAAATTGATGTTCAATAACAAATACATTGATTTTCTATAATTAAAAAAAAATATTGATGTTCTATATTTGTAATCGTTCTAAAATTTTTCCTTCAACCCTTCATAAAAAGTAAAAAATTATGTTATTAAAAGTGTCACTGTCGTTTCGGTTGTCAATCCAATATATTGGTGCCATTGTATTCACTGTTCAGATTAGCTTTGAGTATCTTAGTAACAACTGCTGAAATGAAGAACAACCAAAAGATTTCCAAAGTCTTCAAGAGCCCACAGATGTTAATTGTTAGACCATCAACAGTCGTAAGAGAAACTTAGAAATTGCTAAGACCATTATTTCTTCCCAGACAACGTGCAAATATAGATTTTGAAGGGATGATTCATCAGTATGGCTTGCGTTACTTGTAGAACTCCATGACCCCAAAGTTACAAACATTGCAAACAAGCTTGACGCTGCCAAATCCAGCCCCAGTAGCCAAAGCCACGAATTCTTGTTGGGTTCGCTCCTTACCTCCATGATCTTGTTCCATCATAAATACATTCATATGAGCAATTTCCTTATCAGCTACGCTGCCATCAGGCATTACTGGAACATCTGCTTCCATAACAATTAATTTCCCGTCCCTTGCAAGAGGTTTATCGCAATTCTTTAGCAGCCTCAAGCAATGTTCTTCACTCCAAAAATATATGAAAAAGTTTGAAAAACTAACGCTTTAAGGAAAAAAAATTGTGATGAGCTTATGGTGCACGTTTTGTATCACAAAAAATTCCGTATTCATATCCTATCTATATTGTTTTTACCCTATCTATTTTGTGGCATTCTATTTGTTTTGATTGTATACTATAAATTGTTTTTGTCCCACAGTATAGTGAGAGGATAGGGTAAGGGTAAATGTCCTAGAGTGGTATTCTTTTTCTCTTTTTCTTCTAATATTATCTAGGTAGTGGCATTTTAAATATCTACCTAAAGGGTCGGTTTCTGATAAATCACATGAACATCGATGTTATAATCAAAACATCGATGTTGCAATGATTTTGGAGCTCCAAATAATCCGGCCGAGAACTTAGAACATTGATGTTGTCACAAGAACATCGATGTTATACGAATTCTGGAAAGTTGGCAGAAGCTCTAGAAGATTGATGTTGCCCCTAGAACATCGTTGTTTTCTAGAAATTCCAGAATTCCTCAAGAACACCAAGAACACCAAAACTCAGAATTGATCAGAAGTGATTCTGAACCTTTCAGAATTGTTCTATTAGTGATTGAACAACTCTGTTTAATCTCAAATATCACTCAGAAACGAAAAGAATGGGTGTTTGACAAGTCTCACAAAAAATCACACTCAAGAACAGAATATGAACACAATGAACATTCATACAATTTTCCAGAAATATGCAGAATTTGTTTCTCTAAACTCTCAATCCTTTTTTCTTTGTAAGAGCAAGTCTGAAGGCTTGCAATGAAGTGAAAACACCATGTTTTTACTTGAATTCACTTTGTTTCACTTAATCAAAACCACATTACAATAGCCACTTATATAGACCACAAGTGTGGTCCACTAACATAGAACCTAGTGCAGTTAGCATGTCTGAAAAACACTGAATAAGCATGCTCACCCTAACCTAAGAAGCATGTTACTTAACCTGACAATAACAGAGCACTACAACAAAAGACACAAAAGTAGAACCAAATAATGAAAACAGAAACTTGCATGCTTTTCATCTCTTCCAATGCTTGCAGATTTTCCCTTCTTCCAAGCTGTACACTTCACAAACTCAAGACAAGCTGATCAATTCCAACACTCCCCCTTGGTCAGATTGTCTTGCACCATGAGCTGAGCTGTGATCTCAGGAAATACTTGAATGGACAGACTTGAAATCTCTTCATCCCTTCTTTTCTTTTTCTTTCTCTTTGCAGAGTATCTTCTTTTGTCTTCCTTGGCCGTTGAAACATCAAACAAGTCATAGAACTCTAATGACTTCTCTTCAATGCATGCTTTAATCTTTTTTCTCACGTTAAAATTATGTTTCTTGTCATTTAAAACTTCCAGAATTTCAAGCTTAACAAACTCATCATTGACAGCATCATCACCTAAACTGTCACTCCCACACTCAACTTCAATTGATTTAGAGTTAGAAGAATCAATGGATTCCAAGTATAAATTCTCACTAACAACACATCCAAAGCTTTTACTTTTCACAGATTCAATAGTACTTTCAAGACTATAATCAGTGAAATTTTCATCAACCACAACATCATCACTTTTCACAACAATTTCATCACTGAAATCAGTGAGACTCTCATCAACCAAAACCACTTCATCAATGAATCCAAAAACATCCAAATATTCATCATTGTTAGTAAGTTCATAACTCTTACCAATCAAATCTTCACTTTCATTGTTTGCAACCAAATCAGAGCCATTTGTTACCTCTGATTCAACATCTTCTACAAGATTGTCACAGCAATCTTCCTCCTCAATTTCTTCATTTTCATTGTTCCCAAGCTCATCACATTCAAGGAACAGAATCACTTGATTTATGACAAACGATTTTCTGTCTGAAAAATCCAAGCCGAACTCTTCTTCCAACTTCTGATTTAACATCTTTTATGGTAATTGTGTTGAGGTCAGAATTTTGAAGAAGCTCCCACAACCTTGCAGCAATTACCCAATCAGAAACCATTCTTGGTCACGCAGGATCGAAGTTGCTCCTCTACCAATTGTTGGCTTTGCTTGTTTTTCAACAAACTGATAAATCACATGAACATCGATGTTATAATCAAAACATCGATGTTGTGATGATTCTGGAACTCCAAATAATCCGGCCGAGACCTTAGAACATCGATATTGTCACAAGAACATCGATGTTATACGAATTCTGGAAAGTTGGCAGAAGCTCTAGAACATCGATGTTGCCCCTAGAACATCAATGTTTTCTGGAAATTCCAGAATTCCTCAAGAACACCAAGAACACCAAAACTCAGAATTGATCAGAAGTGATTCTGAACCTTTCAGAATTGTTCTATTAGTGATTGAACAACTCTGTTTAATCTCAAATATCACTCAGAAACGAAAAGAAAGGGTGTTTGACAAGTCTCACAAAAAATCACACTCAAGAACAGAATATGAACACAATGAACATTCATACAATTTTCCAGAAATATGCAGAATTTGTTTCTCTAAACTCTCAATCCTTTTTTCTTTGTAAGAGCAAGTCTGAAGGCTTGCAATGAAGTGAAAACACCACGTTTTTACTTGAACTCACTTTGTTTCACTTAATCAAAACCACATTACAATAGCCACTTATATAGACCACAAGTGTAGTCCACTAACGTAGAACCTAGTGCACTTAGCATGTCGCACTTAGCATGTCTGAAAAACACTGAATAAGCATGCTCACCCTAACCTAAAAAGCATGTTACTTAACCTAACAATAACAGAGCACTACAACAAAAGACACAAATGTAGAACCAAATAAAGAAAACAGAAGCTTGCATGCTTTTCATCTCTTCCAATGCTTGCAGACTTTCCCTTCTTCCAAGCTGTACACTTTACAAACTCAAGACAAGCTGATCAATTCCAACACTCACAATGAGTTCCTAGATCAGAACACTTCACAATCGCTTTTTTTTTTTTTGATGCAAACGATTCGGAAAATTACTGAGAATACAAGTGTAAAAAGGCTACAACGTGATCATGAGTCTGCATGTAAAAATAACCTCTATGCTATTTACAAAGATCACCCACGACGTGGGTAGTTAAATTGGGTCTAGAAGCTTGAAATTACGTTTGATGCCCCTCTAGTTTATTAGAGTATCTGCGCTGCTCATCACGTTGCTTACACTATATGGGAACCCAGGTTGGAGGGCCTTGATCCAGAAAGTTGCATGAACTAAAGCCAGGTCAGCATTGCGATCCTCATCGGCAACAACCTTATCAAAAAAATTTTTGTTTCGTTCCAACCAAAGTTCTCTAACAACGGCAATACCAATTATTAACCAGGATGATCTACACGATGTGGGTGTGAGGTAGGTCCACTGCAGAATGAAGTCTTCAAGGGAGAGTGAAGAACACCAGGACAGCCCCCACCAGCTGCAGATTTTTCACCAGATGCGCCAAGAAATAGAGCAATGTAACAGAAGATGGTCTCTGGATTCTAACTGTGTACCGCAAAAACTACAGAGTGAATCAGCCAAGGAAATTATACCCCTGTAGCGCAATTGGTCCTTAGTTGGTATGCCATTATAAAGTGCCAACCATAACCAACACTCTACTTTGAAGGGTACTAGAGAAAACCAAATGGAAGGCTTCAAGTTTTGTAATCCCATTTGCATGTAGATATATTCCCTTCCCCTTCCAACAGTGTAACGCCCCGGATTTTCGTAATTTAATTTATAAAATACATGGAATTTTTATTCTAGTTTTACCGTCGAGGAATTTTTGAGTTTTTGGTTATGGAAAATAAGATAAGTTTTACTTGGAAAAATATTTATCTTAAGTTGTTTTACGCCATGTACGGCTTTTGTTGGAGATAAAACGTGTTTCAGGGTGAAACACGGGGTTTACAATAATTTAGGAAAAACTACGTCATTTTGAGGAATGGTAAAGGAAAAAAAATAAAAACCTAACCCTATGGTTTGGTCAACTGGGTGGGTTGACCACGCCAAGCCAGACGACATGTCGTTTGGGCTAGCGGGTCAAAAACCCTAACCCACTTTCCTTCCTTTCTTTTCCTCTTTTCTTTTTCCTCCCCTTTCTTTTCTTTCCTAGCCGCCACAGCTACTCTCTCCCTCTCACCCACGATCTGCACCGGATTTGTCGCCCCGGATCGTGCACTCAACGACTCTAATTCCCGAATCCATTCCCGTCTCCCCTTTTCTATTCTTTTCCTTCTACTTTTGTTTGTTCCCGAAACCATCACAATTGGACAACAAATTTTCGGTGAGCAGAGGTTGTCTCGGACAAAGAGGCTGCAGATCCGAATTGGACAACAAATTTCCGGTGAGCATCAAACCTCTGTTTTGTTCACCTTTCTTTTATTCTCGAATTAAATCAGTGTCTGGGTTTGGCTGTCTCAATTGGATGTTGGATGTTGGTTCTTGGTTGTTGGGCAGTTTGTGGACGAACCAGGGTGGTCTACTGCCGGTGGTCTTTTCCGGTAGGAAAGGTAGCAGGCTCGGGTTTTGGTGGTGGATGGATTCTGGGCATTTGGATTTGATATTCCGGCAAGGGTTCTTTTCTGCTACTTGTTCCTAATTCGTTGCAAACTGTGGAGTTGTTTACAAGTTGAGTTATGTTTTGGGGTGTTGTTGAATGGTGGCAGATTCGTTAGAATTAGTTGTTGGCTTTGTTGTGGAGATTTCCGGCGAGGTTGACCGAGGGCTCGGGTTTTGTCCAGCAGAATTTATCTTTTCTTCTACGACTATTAAACGGTATTTATTCCCTGATTTGTCTCGGTTTTGTTTGTACATAATTTAAGGATTTATCAGTTATGTACATTTATTTATATAAAAGACTTAGTGAATTACCGAGAGCGGGGAGTGAGTGTGTGTGGCCGGAAACTTTCCGACACGGAAAGATTCTTAGGCCGATGAACACTTGGGCTCGGGAATGACCTTAGAATGGAAAACTAGGAAACCGTGCCCAAGCCCATTAATCTAACTCTTTGAACACTTGGATGTTTTATAGACTTAAAGGAATGGACTTAAAGCCCAATTTCATAAATGATTAGTTATGGACTTAAGGAAGTGGGCCTTAGGCCCGGGACTATTGTTAAAGGACTTAGATGGGCATAGGCTTAGTGAACCTTAGGTTCCTTTCTTTTCGAGATGTAGTCGGTTAAGGAATATCTTCTTGGGCTTGGACCCTAAAATTTCATAATCGGATAGTTTGGGTCCGGATTTACTCGATTGAGCATATGTTTTTGTTTTAAAAACTATTTTGTGATTATTGTATGTGCCGGTATTCAGGCACGGGTAATACCTCGGGAGCTGGAGGATCTGGCTCAGGAAAAGCTCCTTAGGATCATCGTTGTTGAGGTGACTTTATAAGTCTTTTATATATGTTTGTGAATGCATTTTGGTGTGGTTAGTTGGTTTACTTGCCTTGTTTGCAACATCAGTGATTGGAGTTGTGTGCCTGTTTGCTCTCACATGCCTAGGGGTGGCAAAATGGGTGTCCATGGGTACCCATGGGTTGGGTCATAATGGGTCATACCCATTTATACCCATTTATCCATTTATGACCCATTAAAAAACTTAAATGGATACCCAAACTCATTTAAACCCATTTAATGTGGGTTATCCATCTATCTATTTAGACTCATTTAATGTGAGTATACCTATTTACTCATATAAAATTAATACTTAATATATATTTTTAAAATCTGTATTTTAAATTTTTTAACTTTATGAATATTAATCCGACCTAGTTACTAACACGGCATAGCCAATACGAGCCTAACTAGGCGCGAACGAGATGTGCTCGGTCTGGTTTAAATTGGCCCATATGAGCCCAACTAGGTCTGTATGGTTTGGACTATGTTGCTCCCAACTAGACCCACACTGGCCCCATACAGGCCCACATCTGGCCCAACTAGGACCATATGGGGTGGGCCGGGACGGGCCCAAATAGGCTCATCCGAGTAAAATCGGGCCCATATTGGTTGGGCCGGGATGGGCCCAATAGGCCCAAATTGGTTGGACCCATCTTGGCCCACGTGGATAATTGAATTAGATTACTAATATATGGGTTCGTAGATATCCATTATCCAACACATATAAACCCACTATTTTATGGGTTAAATGGATAAATTCTACAATTAGACCCATATAAAATTGTACTAACCCATTTATACCCATTACCCATTTATCCATGGGTTAAATGGATAACTCATTGGCTACCCAACCCATTTTGTCACCTCTACACATGCCTAATTTTAGTTATGGAATTTTTTATGAAATATAACATGTTATTATGTTTGGGTGATAGTGTGGGATATAGGCCGAAGGCCCGGATATGAGAATAATAATACATAAAGGTCACACATCCCTGGAAAAACATAATGTAAGGCACACTGAATTCTACTGTGGAGTTGACCGGTAGCCCCGAGGGAGGGTTGGGTACCCTCGGGTCACGTTGTGCGGTTTAGCATGGTTATCCAAGGGGAAGGTAGGTGCACCCCTGGAAGACTTGCACCAGTTAGGTGTGTCTGAGCGCACCCTTAGGAAGCTAGCGGCCACTTGAGAATTATCGGTGGTTTATGCCTCAGAATCTACCCCTTCATACCCGGATCTGGCCAGATGCACTACCGAGACTGGACTCACAGTAGGGTAAATAGCATATATAGGGTCCGTACTATTTCAAAAGTACCGTTTGGGTGTCTGTACTATTTTTTGTCCCTTTTACGGGTCTATACTCTTATTTTTTGTACCTTTTATGGAACTCGGGCAGTCCATGTCATCAGCGGGGCTGCCCGAGACCCTAAAAGGAACGAAAAATAAGACTACAGACCCATAAAAGGGACAAGAAATCGTACAGACCCCCAAACAATTCTTTTGAAATAGTACGGACCCTATATATGCGATTTACTCGGGAAAAAACTCGTATACTAACCTCTAGGGAAACTAAGTAAAGTCGAAAATGGCCATAACTTCTTGTCCGGAACTCGTTTCGGTTCAAATTTTTTCCTCAATCTTATTTTAATATGGTCTAATGGATAGTATCAGTCTCCATACTTAGCTCGAAATTTAAAAAATTAGCATAAAACCCATGCCGTAAATTCGAAAATGGCCATAACTTCTCGTCCGGAACTCGTTTTAGTTCAAATTTTTTTCCTCGCTTTTATTTTAACATGTTGTAAAGGATAGTATTAGTCTCCACTCTTATCTCAAAATTTGAAAAAATAGCAAATAAACCGATGTACTAAACCTTAGGGAAAACGACCGAGAACAAGAAAAGGGCCATAATGAGTTATTAGTTCCGGACGAGAAGTTATAGGGTCCGTACTATTTCAAAAGTATCATTTGGGGGTCTGTACTATTTCTTGTCCCCTTTACGGGTCTATACTCTTATTTTTCGTCCCTTTTAGAGGTCTCGGGTAGTCCACGTCATCAGCGGGGCTGCCCGAGAACCTTAAAATGAACAGAAAATAAGAGTACAGACCCGTAAAAGAGACAAAAAATAGTACAGACCCCCAAATAGTATTTTTGAAATAGTACGGACCCTATATATGCTATTTACCCACTCACAGTAAGGGGCCCTGAATATTAAAACACATTGAAACTAATTATATCAACAATAACAATAATGCCATGAGAATACAGTGCATATGGTGTGTGATTCTGATTATTTGCTTGTATGCTATACTTGTGCTCGTAGACTACTCACCCTACGAGCATGACTTAACTTATATATATATTTGACTTTTAATGCTCACTGAGTAGGCGACTCACATAATCGCCACCGTTGTTTTTCAGACCCTAGCTAGCGTGTAGAGATTTTACTTCGACTCGGAGTTCAGACGCGGTATCTCCCCAGGTAGCATGTGTCTTCTTTGGGTTGGATCCATAGAGCCGACGTGCATAACATTTTTCCTTTCTATAACTTTTGTTATTTCTTCTTCCGCTGCATAAGGATTTTTTTTTGAGATGTTTCACTTGACTCTATTTCTTTACTGGCGGTTGGCTTGGATTTCTTATGGTGTTGTTCGGCGGATTTTGCCGGGTTTGAATTACGGCTTGATAAGCCGGTTTATTTATATTTCTATATAACAACTCAACATAATAAGGTTTATGGTTGTTATTTGGCACTGGATTATGTGTCCCGGGTTTCCAGGATATTTTGGTAAATTCTTTTATTTAATTGTTTTATTTTACTAAAATGGGATACGGGCGTTTCAGCTTGGTAGCGGAGCAGGCTTTAGATCCTTGGGTTTAAAAATGATTTACCCTTGGTTTTTCATCTTTCCATATGCCTGTTTCCGGATTTATAACTTAAAAAGTGTTTTGACTTATTTGCATTCATATAGGCATTGCTATGGATCCCGGAGAAGAGCATGAGCACACTGCGGAAAGTCTCCCCAGCCATGTTTTCGACTCAGTGTCGGTGATGCAGGTTCCCATTGGTCAGGGGAACGTTGCTGCTACAGCAGCATAGGGTGCAGCCGTGGCACAAGCTGCTGTAGAAGGCGCACATGTTGCTAGAGTCGGGTACAGAATGTAGTACCACCAGTTGCTGGAGCGTCGTGCCACCAGTACCTTCTGTTGCAGACCCAGCGTACCAGCAGTATCAGGGTTTCCTTCAGTTCCAAGAGTTTCAGTAGGGTGCACAGCCAATCCCGGTTGCGCATGCGGTAGCACCCGCGGTAGGTGGTATGGAGAGTGGTTACAAACATATCGACAACTCAGCTGTTAAGTTGTTCTCCGGTGAGAAGGTCGGTGCGTGGGATACTGATGACTGGTTCCGTCAAGTGGAGAAGGTCCTGGAGAAGTTCGTATGTCCGCCTGAGCAATGGGCACGGTTTGCTGCACACAAGTTCACGGGTTATGCATTGACATGGTAGCGGGGACTTGTTGAGAACATACCAAGGTCCGTAGCGATGCCATGGGAAGATTTCAAAGAGAAATTCTACAAGGAGTTTCTCACTGTTGGTTTCTTATAAGAGCAAAAAAAGCAGTTTCTTGAGGTGAAGTAGGGGTTAGATGAGTTGGTGTCAGCATTCAGGATCCGATTCAGCATCCTTCTCTTTTACGCCAAGGAGTTTGTGCCCGATGAGGTGACTAAGTGTAGGCGGTTTGTTAGCGGCCTACGTACGGAGTTGGTGTTAGCTGTGGCTGGTGGGGGGCACAAGACTTGGGAGGCAGTTTTTGAGGCTGCTTTAGATGCTGAGAGGGTTCAGTTGATCGGGCAGGAGGCTCGAGCAGCCGAGTAGAAAAAGCAGTCTTCTGTGTCTGGAAAAAATAGACAGTATTCTGACGTTGGAGGGGTAGATTCCTCAGGTGGAGAGGGTTCTTCTTCCTTCCGAGGTTCGAAGAAATCCAGAGGGCAGGGTTATCAGGGTGGACCTAGAAAGTCTTCGGGAGGACAGTCTTATCAGTCTGGATCTCAGGGACAGGGTTCTTCAGCGCGATTTCCAGGTTTCAAGGATATTTTGGTAAATTCTTTTATATAATTTTTTTATTTTACTAAAATGGGATACGGGCGTTTCAAACAGAATAAGCACCATCCTGGTTGTCTTTTTAAATTTTTTGATTAGTGTGAAGGGGCACCATATTAATATTGGCGGTGAAAAATTCAATCAACTGCACATTGTCCTGCTCCCAGGCCCTGAGAGGCCTTCTCCAAGATGATTACCATCTAGGTAAACCTTCGGAGAGATCAAAACATTCTCTCATTTAAAGGTTCTGACAAGAGGAAATGGAGTAGAGTCTTGGAAACTCATTCTTCAAATTTCCATACTGCGTCCAGTTGTTTTCCCAGAACAGAATTTTTTCACCATCTCCAACTGCGATACAGGAGCCTAACTCTAAAGATATCATGGATTGACTGGACGTCCCCCTGAACGAATTATGTCATTCCAAGTTGGAGATGCCTTCTTAGTGCAAAAGTTTGGAGACGATACTGTTCCACTCGCAAGACACTTATTCTGGATAAATTCCTTCCAAACTCTCTTCTCGGAGGATGCGAAGCACCATAGGCATTTATAAAGTAAACACTGATTCATGATTTTTAGATCCAAAATGCCCAACCCCCCACACTGTTTAGGCTTGGCAATATGCTTCCAAGCAACAAGACAAGATTTCCTAGGTTTGTCAAGGCCATTCTAGAAAAAGCTCCTCTGAATGCTGGTAATTTTTTTAGATACTACAATAGGAATCTGGAACATAGACATGAAATCCGGTGGGAGCCTACTAAGAACTGATTTTATCAGTGTTACCCTGCCTCCTAGAGAAAGGAATTTGCCCCTCCAAGCTTTGAGCTTGCTTGAAAACTTATCCAAGAAAGGTTTCCAAACTGCAATACGGCATATGTTCTCTCCAGGGGGAACCCAAAGTATGTGAATGGAAGGCTCTCAGATTTACTATGTAGCATTCCAGCAATCTCCTCCACTTGTTTCTAACAAATACCAACTCCAATAACAGAACTCTTGTAGAAATTAATGGATAATCCAAATAAAGCCTCGAAAATCCGCAGGCACCTTTTGAGATTAAGGAGAGATTGTAGATTAATAGGAGAAAACAAGAAGGTATCATTTGTGTATTGTAAAATGCTTACAGATAGATCATGTACCGTTAAAGGCTTTACACTTCCAATGGCAGATGCTTTAGCAATGATAATAGGCAGACATTCAGCAGCAAGCACGAAGAGGAAAGGGGATAAAGGGTCATTCTGCTTCAAGCCCCTCCCCATATGGAATTCACTAGATGGTGAACCATTTATAAGAACAGACAAGGACGACGAGGACTGACAAGAAAAGATCCAGTCCCTCCACCTCTGGCAAATCCCATAGCTTCTAAAACTTGCATCAGAAAATTCCAATCGATAGAGTCATATGCCTTTTTGAAGTCTAACTTCCATAAAATTCCTTTCTCGTGAGACCTCTTTAAACTATGGACAATCTTATTAGTTAAAAAGGCACAGTCCATAATACTTCTACCTTTTATAAAACCTGTATACTGAGCACCAACCAAGGAAGGTATGACTTCCTTAATCCTTGATGCTAAGATTTTAGAGAATATCTTGTAAAAACCATTGACCAAAGTAATAGAACTGTAGTCATCAAAGGATTCTGCACCCTGTTTCTTTGCAACTAAGGTAATATAAGAGGTATTAGAACCCTTAGGTAATCTGGCAGATTCATGAAAGTGAGTCACCATGTCAAAGATGTCCTCTTGCAAAAAATTCCAACACTTCCTATAGAAGGAAAAGTTGAAGCCATCTGGGCCTAGGGCTCTTGAACTACCACACTGCCATACAGGCCGCTTAACTTCTTCTATGGCGAAAGGTCTCTCAAGCTCTTCTCTAACCCGAGACTCAAGTCGACGAAATCGGATGTCACGTAATAGAGGTCTGGAATGATTGCCAATGGAGTAAAGATCTCTAAGAAAATCCCTGGCAGCCTCTTTTAGTTTCAAGGGATCATGAACCTCCAAACCATCCAACTTGACAGAATTGAAGTGACTTTTCCGCCCCCTTGAGCACGCGGAAAAATGAAAAAATTTTGAGTTACGATCGCCTAATTTGCACCACTTTATCCTAGATTTTTGGCGCCAAATAGCCTCCTTTTGTTCATATTTTGTCTCCAACTCCATCTTCATCTCATTGAATTTTCTAAATTCCTCCTCCAAAAGTGGTCTCATATCAGCCTCCTTGTCAAGAAAATCAATTTCCTGCTGAATCATATCGATACTCCTATTCACGTCCCCAAAGCTTCCTCTATTCCACTTAGAAAGTAAACATCTCATCATACTCAGTTTCTTCAAAAGATTAAATTTACCTGAAAAACATTCTCAGGTTTCTTTCCACATACTAATGATTGTTTCCATGAAACGGGGATGATCCCACCACGCATTCAAGAACCTAAAGGGCCGAGAATCCCAATCAGTCTCTTAATAGAGGATTAGGAGGCAATGATCTAACCCCCTCTTCTTACCAGCTTTTAATCCAAGGTGGGGGAACAGGATGCTCCAATCTGGAGCTGCAATGACTCTGTCGATCCTGCTAGCGTATCTGAGATTACCTCTAGTGTAAAGACGGTCTTTTAAATCAAATTCAAAGAGGTTTAGACCATCGACAAGATTCTGAAAGGCAGCAGCCCCTTGCCTAAAAACCCTACCACTTTTGCGATCATAAACCTGGAGGGTCTTGTTGAAATCACCCAACATGAGCCATGGAGATGGAAAGAATTGCTTCAAGTCTAAAATCTCACTGAAAACTTGTATTCTTAAGTCAACTGAAGACAGCCCATACATGCCACAAATGGTAACAGTAGCACCTTGCAAAAACTCCCCTTCAACAATTATCCAGTGGTCTGACATCTGACTTCTATTAACCTTGAAAGCATAACAGTCCCAGATTAGAGTAAGCCACCGGCAAGGCCCCTAGTGTTAACTGAGAGAAAATCAATGTTGCCTGTACCCCAAATCTTATGGCAGAGCTGCAAGTTAAGATCACTACACTTAGTTTCACTGAGAAAAATAAAGTTTGCTTATAATCCCTTACCAAACTGGCAGTTTGCTCTTGTTTCCGCGAGGAACAAATCCCCAGAACATTCCAGGTAATGACACGTATCATAAAAATGACAAAAACACTTAGTAGGTGATGGCCAAAAAACTAATCCTGCGTGCGGGATTGAACCCACTCGACAGCCTTTTTTTCTGCCAGACTGTCGATCAACGCATCTGTTGCACAAGCATCTGACTCTCTGTTCCAGCCTATAAGATCACCAGTTGGTTTGTTTGTTGAACTTCAATAGAATCGAAGGACACAGGGATAGGAGAGGAGGATCCTGCGTCCTAGCCAGCGTGTTTATTCCCTGCCCTAAACATGGAGTCAAAGATCCTATTCAAGCTCTCTGGTGCAGAAAGAACACTGCCTTTGGCCGACTAGAATTTCACTCATCTTCTCTCCTTCTTGTTTTCAAGATTCTGCAGGACAGCTAATACGTTCCTTTCAACTTCTTTTTGAAGAAGCTCTTGATTGAATGTTTCATATTGTGGGGAGGAGATATTACTCCACGTAGAGATGGAGTTAGAAACCCTGGATAAATTGGAGGAGGAGGCTTCATGGTCAAGAAAATGGCTTTTGAAAGGTATTGGGCTTAAGAAGGAAGAGTTTATGGTGGATGGGACGTCTGGGTAAGGCACAACGGGTCTGGGTTGAATGGTAACACATGTGGGCTGGAGTGGGGTAAGGGGTGTGGGTTCGAGTATAGGAGATGGGCCAGGTGTGGGTATATGATCAATGGAAAGTGGATCGATAGGCAAGACTGGGGGTTCAAAAGTGGGGTTATCACATTGATGGCTAAAAGAGCTATCAGTACTAGGATTGGTAACTGACAGCTCAGAAGGGATGGGACTCGAGGCGGTTGATACATGCGGGGAATTGGAAGTAGTTGGCTGGAGGTTGCATTGATGGTTTTGATTGATGATTGGTCTCAGGTTGAAAGGGTCCTCAGAAACCGAGGAGGCACTGGAAGCAGACTGCTCAATCCCCAGACAGTTGACAACTGTCTTTCCCTTGGACTTCGAAGCAGAAACGGCGGCAGATTGATTCTCATCGCTCCGGTATCCGTTGTAAGGGAGTTGGGAGGAGGACTACTCCCAGTCTTACACGATCGTACTGAGACTCGACAATACCAATTGAACAATCAGAGTTTCCCACCTTCACAGAGAACACAGAATTAATAAACTTCATACTGGAAGTTAAAATCAAAATTTCGGCCACATCCAACCGATCCAGACGTTTATTACTGCAACTCCAATCTACCATAAAGCCAACTTTGCTGGAGATAAACTGAAAAAACCCTCGCGACCACATATCGGGAGGAGTCCCTTTGACCAACTGATACGAAAACACACCTAGTCGACCCTAGAAGCACCTTCGTATCTAAGATTGTTCCGATCTCAAATCACCACCAATCGTGCACACTTTATGCACCGTTGATCTTCACCTCCGAACAATTTGTGTTAGACAACAGATGGATGCGGTAGTCCCTCCACCTCCTAATCTCTCGGTGCTAGACAACAAAGAAACAAAGCACAAAGGAATATGAATCACAATAGCAAAAATCACTACCTGCAATTGTTAGCAAATCCCTAAAATAAAAAACAAGCAAAGAGACTCCTCTCTTGATGTGAGATTATTTAAGCTTTTTTGAATTTTTTATTTCTCAAAATAATCTATCTAAAAACAAAGCATAAAGGTCCCTATTTATAATAAACTAAAGTCGGCTAGAGCATCCCTTGGTGTGGCCGACTTGACCTAAGGTCCAAGTTGGACCGGGTTTAGCTAATCCAATTACAACTTGGACTTGGACTAAAAATAAAATAACCCAAAATAAAATATAGTTTCAGCCCATTAATTGGACCACTAATAATCCAACAAAATAATAATAAAAACAACACATAGAATTCGCTGCCCCCAATTTAACAGTTAAGTCGACATGCCCTAGATGCGGCCCAATAAGGTCGACTGTCTTCTAGGCCTCTTCTATTCCTTCCCACACAGTGATGCACGTGGGTTTCATCATAAGCTCTTCTCCCATCTTGATTACTCGTTCTTCTTGCAACTCAAGATTGAGCAATGCTTGAACTTGTTGTTGCAATTGAGCTTTGATCTTCATGGATTGAGCCCGTGTAATTGGACCCATGGGCAGCACCAACTTGCCAGTTGTTCCTTATTAACTGTCTGCATCGATGTCCGCATCATTCCTACACCATGTAATTGATCAAGCATATCGTCAAGTCGAGGAATAGGGTGGCGGTACTTAACTGTTATTTTGAAGCAGATGAGTTTGGGCAGTCAGGTTCTGAGACTGCCAGTTTATAACTTCCTCAGTTTGGCTTATGGAGGCCAACTGACCATCTAGTCGGACTTGTTGTTGAGAACAAAAAGGCGTAAAGGACCTCTTTGCTTGTCAGTCTGATCATGGCTCCAGAGGAAGAAAAGATTTACAAGGCCAAATCTTGTGCTGCTCTTGCAAAAACTGAAGTTCCTCCTCAATCACCGGCACCATGTATGATGAAGTCATCACAGGCAATACTTTGTTTTGGGCTTTAAAGGAATTCGTCACCAGAACCACAGGAAGTCTTAGAGAATGGTTCAAACATTTTTCAGAAATTCACATCAGGCAATTTTTACATGAGTCCTACCTCATCACAAGCCATGTTCCATATACATACTGAATTTCTTGGTGAATTCACTAATGAGCATAGGCTCAGAAAGACTGAATATCACCAGAGGAAATGTCGCTCAATGGAGCTGTCGGACTTACAAAAGCATGCCTCTATCATGACAAAGCTATATTATGCTCTGGGTGCAACCCCCGAGCACAGAGAAGTATTCTTGGCCTCACTTCCTGAGATGTTACAGACTAATGTTCACAGTACACTTTCAAGTGGCAATGAGACCATGCAAACAGTCAGTCTTGGTCGACTATATCAGCTGCTTCTCAAAGCCAGAGAAAGCATTTGTGAAAATCAACAAATGCTCCAAGAATTTACAACAAGAGCAAAGGAGCTCAGACCCGTTTGCAACAAGTCTTACTTAAAGATCAAATGCAAAGACAAACATTGTTCATGCTCTCGCAAGTCAACCTATTTCGACAGGTATGAGAATTACTCTACCAAACACAAAAAGTCCAAAAAGAAGTTCAATCGGAGACGGTTTTCATCCAAATTACTGTATTACCGTAAGAAAGGAAAGAGAGGAAAGAAAGGTGACAGATGCTTCATTTGTGGGAAAAAAGGCCATTTCGCAAAGTCATGCCCTCAACAGCCAACAAAGTCGGCAAAATTAGTCCAACAGATCCACCATAGTACTCATATAGACCTGGACGCAGCAGATATTGAGTCACTTTTCTCAGAAACCGAATAACCAATGGAAGACACTGTTTTTGTTCTGGAACATTCAGATCTGTCCTCCACAGAGTTCAATCTCTCTAAAGTTGATGAAAATATAGATAACATGTATTTCCCAATCTTCCAGGCAGAACAAGTTGATTAGACAAAGACAAAGTCTCCTTCCATCAAACTGCAACTCCTTCCTTCCAAATATGACAAACCAATTACGGTGATTGCATTTTTGGATACAGGTGCACACATGAGTTTTCTCAATCCAAAAATTCTTCCTCCAGATGCATGGGACAGAAAGAAAGAATATTTTCAGGAAGCTGATGGAGAAATCTTTCAAACAACTCTAATTACACGAAGGCCCGTTGGAATACATTTCTTCCCAGGATGCACTATTTCGTCCAAAGTCCTCGGCACAAGCCTTCCAGAAAAAGATCTGTTAATTGTATTTGACATTATCCAAAAGGCAGCAAACCTTTGAATCCTTTCTCAAGGGTTAAAGTTCAAGAGACTTTTTACACCTTATACCTCACTGCAGAAGGTTTTTGCCTTAATAGATGCTCCAACAGATTATGGAGAGCTTAGAGATAAGCTCTTACAGTCCTGTGCAGACAGTCATTCCCAGTTCAAACATCAATGTCCTCTTTGGAAAAATGAAGAGTTTTTTATAACTCTTCCGTTCAAGCGTAATGAAGACATCAATCCAACCAAGGCATCTCATCCTGGTATGACACCTACGGATTTACAGCTTGCAAGAGAGGAATGCTCACAACTCTTGCAACAAGGTCTTATTTGTAAGTTTCCCTAGGCTATATGACATTCATATAAAAGCGGATATATGCAGCGGAAGACAAGGGAAACAACCAAGAACACATGTGAAGCCAGTAAACCGTATAACAATTTTTACTTACTTGTAGTGTTAGGGTCTTTCACCTAAGCCGGAAACCGAATCAGTAAGAGCAAGAAGAAGACCTGCTCCTCTACGGTATCCACACGAGCCGTGATAGCTTGGAATCGTCCCACGAAACAAGCTTCGAGCTCCCCGGACTGAAGTGCTAGCAACAAAACCGGGGTTGTGTGTAAGGTGTGTTTTAGGGCTCTTCCTTTCTTTCACAAAGAAGAAGAGATAGTGGTGTTTTGTGTGGACTGAAAAATCAGCTTAAGGAAGGAGAAGGGAGCAGCAAAAACGTTCAGCCA
>JAKUCV010001521.1:0-15971 GCA_028386065.3 Turnera subulata | reverse complement strand
GTCAGGATCAGATTTATACAAGTCCTTAATATACTCAAATCCAATCAACTTAGAACTAAGAGAAGAGATTAGAGCATACCTCCTAGATAATGCATCAGCAACTACATTATCCTTACCTTGCTTATAGCGCACCACATAAGGGAATGTCTCGATGAATTCCAACCACTTGGCATGCCTCTTATTCAGCTTACCTTGCCCCTTAAAATATTTTAAGCTCTCATGATCGGTGTGGATCACGAATTCCTTAGGCCACAGGTAATGCTGCCATGTTTGCAGTGCTCTCACCAATGCATAAAGCTCCTTGTCATAGGTAGAGTAGTTGAGTTGAGCTCCCTTCAGTTTCTCACTAAAATAAGCAATAGGTTTCTTTTCCTGCAAAAGAACAGCTCCTATGCCTATACCAGAGGCATCACACTCAATCTCAAAAGTAGAGTCAAAGTTAGGCAATTTAAGAATAGGAGCAGAACATAATTTTTCTTTTAAAGTCTCAAATGCCTGCGCCTGTGCATCACCCCACTTAAACCCGACTTCCTTTTTGACAATATCATTCAATGGTCCAGCAATGGTACTAAAATCCTTCACAAACCTCCTATAAAAACTAGCAAGTCCATGAAAAAATCTTACCTCAGAGATAGTAGTAGGCGTGGGCCACTCCTCGATGGCTTTCACCTTCTCTTGATCAACTTCTATCCCATTAGCACTAACAACATAACCAAGAAAGACAACACGATCCATGCAAAATGTACACTTCTTAAGCTTAGCAAACAACCTCTCAGCTCTAAGTGCATCCAATACTAGCCTAAGATGGTCCATATGTTCATCAACATTCTTGCTATAGATCAAAATATCATCAAAGTACACAACAACAAACTTTCCAATAAAATGACGCAAAACATGATTCATTAAGCGCATAAAAGTACTAGGTGCATTTGTTAACCCAAAAGGCATTACCAACCATTCATACAACCTATACTTAGTTTTAAATGAAGTCTTCCATTCATCTCCAATTTTCATGCGAATTTGATGATATCCACTCATGAGATCAATCTTAGTAAATATGCATGCACCATGTAATTCATCAAGCATGTCATCTAACCTAGGAATGGGATGGCGATACTTTACCGTTATTTTGTTGACAGCTCGACAGTCAACGCACATTCGCCAAGTCCCCTCCTTCTTTGGAACAAGAATTACGGGTACAGCACATGGTGAGAGGCTCTCTCGAATCAGCCCCTTAGAGAGCAAGTCCTCTACTTGTGTTTGTATCTCCTTTGTCTCCTCCGGATTGGCCCTATATGCTGGCCGATTTGGAATTTGAGCACCAGGAATGAAATCAATTTGATGCTCAATGCCCCTCAATGGCGGCAACTCCCTAGGTAGTTCCTCCGGAAAAACATCCGCATAATCCTGCAAAAGAGAAACAATACAACTAGGCAATTCTTGGTCAAGGTCAGCTGTACTAAAATAAGTTCCCTTATACAAGAGTACCAAAATCTCTCGTTTGTTCTCACAAGCTACCCTCAAATCCCTCGAACTTGCATAGAAATTTTCTCTCTTTTTCTCACTCAGTTTTTGCTCTCCTTTTGCAAAGCCCTCGGCTTTCCCCTCAACCTTACTGAGTTTGGCTAAACTAGCCATCTTTTCCTTTTTCCAAGCCTCCACAGACTTATGCATAAACAACTGATCCTCATAGACATCCTTGGGAGATAGTGGCGCAAGCACTACCTTCCTTTCACCCATGGTGAATGTGTACCTATTCGTATGACCATCATGTAGCACCCTTCGGTCATACTGCCATGGCCTTCCTAACAAGATGTGACACGCCTGCATAGGTACAACATCACATAAAACCTCATCGGAGTACTTCCCAATGGTGAAGGAAATAAGTACCTGACCCGTTACTTTGATCTCGCCACTGTCATTAAGCCATTGAAGTTTGTATGGCCTTGGATGTTTCTGAGTTTTGACTCCTATCTTCTCCACTAGCATGGTACTCACGACATTGGTGCAACTTCCCCCATCTATGATCATGCTGCAGGGCTTGTCTTGTACCAAACATCTAGTGTGAAAGATGTTCTCCCTTTGCTCAATTCCTTCTTCCTTTTGCTGAATATTGAGCATCCTCCGGGTCACATATAACTTCTGAACCACCTCCTCTGGTTCAACAAACTCATCATCGGCATCCTCCAACTCAGGCATGTCAGCTAGTGCTGGATCAATATAGGGCTCCTCTCTTTCATCATCAGAGTACACCTCTCCATGCTCAGTGGTAAGCATCACCCTCTTATTCGGGCACTGAGAAGCATAATGTCCCAATCCCATGCACTTGAAACACTTCACATTTCTAGCCTTTTCCTGAGCTTTTGTTGGAGCATTGGGAGTCTTTTGTTCAGCCGGTTTCTGTCCTTCCCTAGGTCTCCAAGGAATCGACTTAGGTGTGTCAAGAACGGCTTACTTGAACTCCCCACTTCCTGCTTGGTGTATCTAGCACTTGCATTCTAACTGGTATAGCTAGAAGGCTTCCCATAGGTCTTGCTCTTGAGTTGCTTTTCAATCTTGGAAGCTAGAGCTACCATCTCCTCAATCTCTGCATAATGTTATAGCTCCAAAATATTAGCAATATCCCTGTTCAACCCATAGTAAAACCTTGACATGGTGGTCTCCTCATCCTCCTCAATCCCAGTCTGATGCATAGTCATCTCAAGTGTCTTCCAATATTCCTCTACACTCTTAGTTCCCTGCTTAGTTGCTTGAAGTTTATGGAGCAACTCTCTCTGATACGAAGCAGGAACAAATCTCTTCTTCATGATTCTCTTCATCTCTTCCTATGTTTCTATCTCAGGTTCTCCATTTCTCCTTCTTGAAGTGACAAGCTTATTCCACCAAGACCTGGCATAGTCTTTGAACTCCACAACTGCAAGCTTGACCTTCTTTTCCTCCGAGTACCTATGGCAATCAAAAATTGACTCCACACTTTGCACCCATTCCAAATACTCCTCGGGATCACTAGAACCTCGAATAGTTGGAATTTTCATCTTGATGGATCCAACATCTCGATCAATCCGCACTGCTCTGTCTTCTACTCTATCAAGGAATCTAGGTCGCGGATATCCAGTTGCGCCTCCTCTGCCAAACAGACCTCGGCCTCCTCTTCCCCCAGCATGCATTCCCTGATTAACCTCTCCAAATTGTTCCTCTATTTCTTCCTCAAGGATGTGATCTTCATTAACATGGTGTGGAGCTTGCTCTCTAGGGCGAGCAGCCTGCTCCTGCTCTCTTACTCTTCTAGGATCAGCAATGCTAGTAGAGATCTCTTGAACGGTTTGCTCTTGCCTCTCCAACCTTTCATGCAACTCCCTTGTCTGTCTATCAATTCGGGTATTGGTCTCCCTCAACCCTAGATTTGTCGTCCTGACTTCATCCCTAATCTCCTTCATTTGAGCCTTGAATTCCTTCAATAATCCCATAAGTGAAGCAAGGTTTGGTTCACCACCCTCACTGCCACTAGTAGACATGATGTGTAACCTGCGAATACTTGTTAGTTAAACAAATCCTCACGTGTTTACACTCGTGTTTGTTCACTCTTGGCAAGGGATGTATCTCTCAGCCTCTTTCCTCTCTTGATTCTACTTCAACTTTACAAATTAGGATTAGATATCACAATATCAAGCAATCAACTTGCAACAATTAATTAACAGAAAACAATGAAAGCCTAAAGAAGGAATGAAAGGAAAACAATTTCTAGAACAATTCACAACTTCAACAAACAAGAAGAAGGATCACACACAAGGACAAGGTAATGCATGTGATGGAATATTGTAGCAATTGAATGATATGAAACAATTATCACCCAACTTGGAAAAGCTGAAAGAAAGACAATCAAATAAGCAGAAAGAAAGAAGTTATCCCCAACTAGAGATCCTAAGACCAAAGAAAGCTAATTGTAATGTACAAGCACTATGTAAACAATAGTTGAAGCCTCAAAAACATCGATGTTGGGTTTTAAACATCGATGTTCTTACAATTCGCTTTTAAAAATTTTTTTGACAGAACATCTATAACATCGATGTTTTATTCAAAACATCGATGTTTTGACAATTGATTTCAAAAAGGAAATTTCGCCGAAGCTAAAAAACATCGATGTTGGGGTTTAAAACATCGATGTTGCAAATTACTGGGAAGAAATTTTTTTGTCGAAGCTCAAGAACATCGATGTTGTGGTTTAAAACATCGATGTTTGGTGACCGTTGGCTTCAAAAATTTAAATTTTACTGTGTCAACATCGATGTTTTGATGCCAAACATCGATGTTGTAGCAATTTTTTTTTTTTTTTGACGACAAGAATTGAACAACACAAGGTATGGACAACAAGAATTGAACGACACAAGGTATAGACAACAAGAATTGAGCAACACAAGGTATGAACAACAAGAATTGAACAACTGAAGGTATAAACACAAGAATTGAATAACACAAGGTAGGAACAACAAGAATTGAACAACACAAGGTATGAACAACAAGAATTTAACAAATGAATAAACAACAAGAATTGAATAACACAAGGTATGATTGATTGAACCTGTAAGCTCCGCTACCAAATGATGCAGCAACAACCCTAGAATTCCACTAGGTTCACCTCTGCAACTAATTGATCCCAAGACCTCCAATCTCCAATCAAACTAGGGTTTAGTATTCCTATTCTTCACCTCCTAAACTCAATGGATTAGGCAACAAATAATGAGGAATACAAGGAGTTGATTAATCACCACAAGTAAATCACTTGATAAGAGAAATCAATCCTAAAGAGTAAAGCCAAGAGAATCCCTCTCTTGTTTTTGATTGAATCCCTCAATCAAGAAGCACACCAAAGGTAATAATTTAACTTCCTTAAAATCATTCAAATTTCATTCATAATCTGATTACAAACTTGATACATGGTTGGCTTTTATAGAAGCCAAAAAGCAAAGGATTGAATTTAAAATGCAAAGCATAAAACACAATGATTTAGCTTTCTTTTTCTTTTGTTTTCTTTAGTGCATACCAACAAACCAAATAATGAAAGTCCACTCAATCTGAATAGTGGGAATCTCCAGCTCCAAAGTGGTTTTCCAGCCTGAAATTGAACAGTAAACGCCGGCGGTGAATAGTAATTTCCGGCAGTGAATAGTAATTTCCGGTGTGAACAGTAACTTTCCGGTTAAAAGGTAAAAACGGCTACTTTTGACTTGAATCCTTCAAAATGCTCACAAACTTAGGAATCTCTTTAAATTCATCTCCAAACTTGTCCAACTTATCTTCTTGCAACTCCCGATTGACCCAAGTTTGAGCATAACGTAACATGTGATTCTTTATCTTCTTCAACCGAGCCCTCGTGACTGGTCCTTGAGGCAAGCTAATGGCATCATCACGATCTTGAGTTCCACTTGGAATTGGCTTGCTCGTATCAGAGTCTTTCACAAATGAAGTTTGAGAAAGAAAGTGTATGCCGAGCTTGACAACTTGATAAACAAACCTAGAGCTCCTTCAAGCCCAAGAAGATTCTGTGCACATCCCGGCCATTGGAACATCTACATCTTGTTCTTTTCGGTCCAATGAGGATGGTAAGTCTAGGAGGTAAGCAATACACCTTTGTAATTATGGATGACTATTCATGTTTTACTTGGGTGATCTTTCTAGCTCGAAAAGATCATGCTCTTCATGAGTTTGCATCCTTAGTTAGAAAGTTGCAAAATAAGAAAGGGTATAAGTTAACAAAGATTAGATGTGATAATGGTGATGAATTTGATAATATTATCTTTAATCACTTCTGTGAAGAAAATGACATTGATCATACCTTTTTGGCTCCTAGAACTACCCAACAAAATGGGATTGTTGAGAGGAAGAACCGAACCTTGTAAGAAATAGCAAGAACTATGTTAAATGAGCATAATCTTCCTACTTACTTTTAGGCTGAAGCAGTAAACACAACATGTTATATACTTAATAGAGTGTCCATTAGATCAATCCTTGAAAAGACACCCTATGAGATTTAGAATGTCAAAAAGCCAAACATTAGCTATTTTAAAGTTTACGGGTCTAATTGCTTCATATTGAATACAAAGGATACACTTGGCAAATTTGATGCAAAATCTAATGAAGGCATATTCCTTGGTTATTAAACTAAAAGCAAAGCTTGTAGAGTGTATAATAAAAGGTCTTTGTTGGTTAAAGAATCGATGCATGTTGCCTTTGATGAATTTGATGCTACTAACAATTCTAAAGATGTTGTAGAAGTGGAGAATCATAGTCCATAACCTCAGAGTAGATCAATTCAGGAAACTGAAAAACAGGAAAACAACAGGGCTGAAAGCTCAAATCCATTGAATGAGACAAATGCACTTGAGCAAGAACTTCCATCCAGTGAAGTGCAACCACATTTGGCATCGAAGGTGCCAAAAGGTCTCTCAACAGACGCCATCATAGGAGATCCAACAAGAGGAGTATCAACTCGCTTATCAATCCATAACATCAATTCACATCAGGCATTTCTCTCATAAACATAGCCGAAGAATGTTGTTGATGCCATAAATGATGAAAATTGGATTATGGCTATGCAAGAAGAGCTAAACTAATTTGAGAGAAGTGATGTTTCGAAATTTGTTGAAAGACTAAGTGATCATTCCGTGACTGGCACAAAGTGGGTGTTTAGAAACAAGCTAGAAGAGGCTGGAAGTGTTTCAAGAAACAATGCCAAACTTGTTTCTCATGGATACAACCAAGAAGAAGGAATTGATTTTAATGAGACTTGAGTCAATTCGAATGCTATTAGCACTTGCCTCTCACAAGGGATTCACGCTCTACCAAATGGATGTGAAGAGTGCCTTCCTAAATGGATTCATCGTGGAGGAAGTGTATGTTGAACAATCTTCCGGATTTGAGGACTTTGAACATCTCAACCATGTGTTCAAATTGAAGAAAGCACTCTATAGTTTGAAACAAGCACCAAGGGCTTGGTATGACAGGTTATGTACATTCTTAATCACACAAGACTTTACTAGAGGAAAAATTGACTCTACTCTTTTTGTGAAGCATTTCAAAAGTGATTTAATCATTATTCAAATCTATGTGGAAGACATATTATTTGGTGCTACTAACGACTCTTTGTGCAAAGAATTTGAAAAGTTGATGCACAGTGAATTCGAGATGAGCATGATGGGAGAATTAACATTCTTTCTCGGCTTCCATGTCAAGCAACAAAGAGACGAAATATTCATAATTCAAGCAAAGTACACCAGGGAGTTACTGAAACGATTTGGCATGGATGGTGCCAAAACGAGTCCAACTCCATTGAGCACATCAACTAAGCTAGACAAAGACGAACAAGGTAAAGATGTAGATATAAAGACCTACAGAGGCATGATTGGAAGCCTTCTTTACCTCAATACTAGACCTGATATAATGTTCAGTGTTTGTCTATGTGCTAGATTCCAAGCATGTCCTAAGGAGTCCCATTTGCGTGCTATAAAACGGATCTTTAAATACTTAAAAGGAACTCCATCTTTAGAACTTTGGTATCCTAGAACTGATGTGTTTGAATTAATTGGGTACTCTGATGCTGACTTTGCTGGATACATTCTTGATCGAGAAAGCTCCAGTGGTACAAGCCAATTCTTAGGTCAATCTCTTGTTTTATGGGCAAGAAAGAAACCAAATTCCGTGGCAACATCCACCACCGAAGCCGGGTATGTGGCTGCCGACTCTTGTTGTGAATCAGGTGACATCTTTTCTTAATTTATGTTGAATCATGTATCACATTCACATACTTCACTAGGCATATGTTTGGGGCTAAGATGATATGTCAAAGAGAAGTGTTCACATGATCATCAATCAAGCATTCCAAAAGATGAAGGAAAAAGAGGTGAAGAAGGGACTGGCAGATTTCATCGGGTACAAACTAGGCATGGTCCATGATTTCTGAAAAAAAAAAATATTTTGAGATGGAAGGATGTGATTTTGGTGGAAGGTTGCAACTTGCAAGAGGGCTTTAATGACCATCAATCCAGCATACTAAAAGAGTTAGGAAAAAGGAAAGTGCATTGGAGTGACAGAAATTGTTGGGCAAAAATAAGCAAGTGCTATGGTTTCTGAAAAAAAAAAAAACAAAAATTTGGTTGAAGAAAGAGTTTGGACTTGGTTGGAAGAAAACTAGCCGTTAAAGTTTTGTGAGAAAGTGTGAAAAGTTGAGCAAAAGGAAGAAGAAATATAGGTTGAAGAAAACGTGGGGAGATGAAGAGAAAAGCTAGAGGACATGGATCCTAGAAAGGTGGAACCTAGGGCGGCTTGTCAGTAGAAGAGCCCCAAGCATGGCAGCTCATTATTATCCACCGGGTTTTTCTCTCTTCCATTACCCAGATTTTAAACCTCTAGTTATTACACTTAACCCACTTTCTTTACTTATTTCCACTAACCTACAGTTACTAATTTTAAATTTCATTCATTCAAAGTAACTGTCATATTCCTATTAATTAGTCAATAATATGGAAAAAATGACTGATACTTCAAAAACCCCCATAAGGAAAGAGAGTGAGAATTCTGGTAAAATCCTCAACCGATCCTTATATTTTAAACTCACTCTTTCAATTCAACAACCAGAGCTCCAAAATGCAAAAGCTTTCCTACTCTAAACACAAAAGAGCCTCAATCTAGTCCTCACTAAAGAAAAGAAAGCTTTGCAGCCTTGCAGCTCTTCAATCGATATGGTTGCATCGGTGCCAAATCCACTTGTGATTCAAGATGAACCTCAATAGCACCTTGTCAACCTAAAGAATTCACAAAATCCACCACTTGAGCCCAAAACTACTGTGGAAACGATTGACTCACCATCAATGACATTATGAGCAGTACAGAATTCCAAAGGATAAAACAGATCTGATTAGTTTCTTTGCTGAAATGAGAAGAAGTATGGAAATTGCTCTTGCACCTTCTTATTAGAATAATTTTTGAGGGAATATGAGGAGAATCTTGGTATTTCTGAGATAAGAAGGTTGTTGTTGATAAAGCTAGAAAAGATGGCAAGTATGAGGATATGTCAACAAACCACAAGATCTTGATGTACTTCATCACATGAGTACTCCTCGACATGGTTACCAAACCACTTTGAAGACCTACAATGTGTGGCTATTAGGGTGTTTTCTGAGCAAAACTTTATTAAATTACACATCTTTCTCCATCACATATTGCTGCACAAAAGGAGACCTTATGAGAGTTTAATAACACTTATTGTGCAACATGCCAATGTGGTTCCTACAAGTGATCATCTATCAGATGTCTTATGCACTTTAACTCGCTAACATATTGTTAGTAATATGCCCAAAAGCCAATCAATGGGTGATTGTAGTCATGTATATACATTGAGGTTATTCCAATAAATATGATTATGAGATAATCGCTTGCACATATTTATAACCCTAGAATACTTTGTATTCTTAAAATGTCCCTAGTCGATTATTATTATGGATGGGTTGTAATAATAAATTAAGACTAGCGTATGGTGAGAATTATATGAGATATGAATTCTACATACGGGTACAAGTTAGAGAACTTGTGGACTGGACCGACCCACATAAGAACACTACATGGAACGTTATATGATTGTCATTAGTGGTTCTTATATGTATTGTCCTTAGACCTGAGATCATCAAGGTTCCCAACATGTGTGTCATATACTTTGATATTATTCCTAGTCATCTGTAATTGGGTGAACTTAAGGATAATCATTGGGTATATGATAAATGTGTAGTGGGTTTTGATTAATCAAGATGGGATTTGTCCGACCCATATAACGGGTATATTATCAGATGGGCCTCTTGATAGAGTTGAACTGTAAATGCATGGCCATGCTCGGATTATGATATGGTGATATCATAGGTATCCGTTTTACGCGGTTAACTCGAGGATCAAGAAACCGAGATTGAACATATGCGAGATTGACATATTCTATGTCTCGTGTTTAATCTTGATAATGGGACGAAGGGACGATGACATGTTCCGAGGCATATAGAATCAGTACTGATCTTGTCGTTCGGGTAGCAATGATGTGTTGCTAGACGCCGCTCTTTGCTTATAATTGTAAATGAGTTTACAATTATTGCCGGACGTTACAAGTGCCTACAAGGTCACACACTTAGAATTGTTGATTCGAGCAGGTGGTTGAACTGTGGTTGGACCATGGTTCGACCGTGTGTGGTTGGACCATGGTTGGACCGTGGTCGCTTTGGGCTGGTTTGATTCAATAATTGTCAGAATTATTGAGCCAAACCTGATTGCTTGTGATGTGTAATCCCATTAGTGCTTAGTGGTAGACAAGATAATGGGTATCTTAATCATGATGGGCCATTGTGTTGGCCATTACAATAAGCACTAATTGAGTGGCATAATGAGATTATGCTTTGGGTTTTTGGCTGATTGCATTCTGGTTTTTGAGAGCCTTGAGAGTGTTTTTCAGACCAGAAAGAACACACACAAACACTTCCTTTCTTTGAGAAAGAAAGAAGAACACAAAACCACAAGATTAAGCTCCCGGAAATCCGTAGCTAGCACCACGGTTCGGGAATGCTCGGGGGTTGGAGATCGTGAGACGATTCTGGCCTGTGATTGATGGTTCGTGTGGATACCGTAGATGAGCAGGATATTTTTCTGGCTCTAGCTGATTCGGTTCTTCAGTTAGGCGAAAGATCCTAACCGTTTCTGGTATGATCGATTTTGTTGTTCGGTTTGGTTGCTTCACTTGGATCCTTCATGTGTTTCCGGGTTTCCTCTGTGCATTTGTTGCATTTAGATTGTCTATTTTGCATTACCAGAAACTTACAGTGGTAGCGGAGCCTCTTGTGAAGCGCTAAACCGAATTTATGTGCATATGTTGATATGTTCATGCAAATATATATGATGTGTTATATGTGATGTAGCATGATCATTATATGTTGAGTTCATTATATATATGTTGATGTTGGTTTGTGTCAAAAGTGTTTTGAGAACAAGAACTTGATTGGTTTGTGATATCAATCAAGGAGTAATTGGCAGTAAGTCGAAAGAGTTCGACAAAACGAAAATCGACCGTCGGTTTTCGTATGGAACGACTGTCGTTCTTGTGTAGCAGGGCCAGGACATCGATGTTCATCAGAAGGACATCGATGTCCACATGAAATTAGCCTTGGCCGAGCCTACTGGACATCGATGTTATGCGTCATAACATCGATGTTCCATGAAGGTTGGCCTTGGTAGAAACCCACGAACATCGATGTTCACAATTTAACATCGATGTCCAAGAGCCCTGTGAGCCTGGTTTGAGATTCCAGAGACCGATGGACATCGATGTTCATGACAGGCATCGATGTCCTTGTGTTCCAGAGTCTCAAACATCGATGTTTAAAGGTTAGACATCGATGTTTAAAACTACTGCCAAGATTTTGGACCATCGAAACTTTCCAACATCGATGTCCAAGAGTTGAACATCGATGTTCTTGAGTTCCAAAGGCCAATGAACCTTTGGAACTTTCCAACATCGATGTCCAAGAGTTGAACATCGATGTTCTTGAGCTCTGCCAAATAGTTTGGACTTCCAGAGCCTCAAGAACATCGATGTTGATGACAGGACATCGATGTCCTTGTGTTCCAGAGGCCAAATGACATCGATGTTCATGAGAGGACATCGATGTCCTAGAGTACCCGAGGCCAATGGACTTCGATGTTCAGCAATGAACATCGATGTCCTTGTGCATTACCAAGGTGTTGGGGAGAATCAGATTCTCAAAGACATCGATGTTCATTTATGGGCATCGATGTTTACATGTATCTTTGGTTTCCAAATTTACATAACATCAATATATGATTTGTTGATTATATGCATGTGATGTATGAACATATGTTGATGTAAATATTAAGTTCTTAGTTGCCTTCCATGATAAGCACTCATCATTGCTTAGATCAACACTTGGTAGGTTTTGCCAAAGCAAGGTGCCAATGTTTATCCTAGCAAGGTGCGACTGGATAATTGTAATATCTGAACTGCTTATTCTGGGTTTGGACTTAACTAGGTCATCTTAATAGGATTAAGGACTTAAAGGCAATGAGTTGAGTAATGTCTATGAGATAGACAAGAACAAGTGTTGTTCACTCAACTATCCATGAGTTACATGAGATGTAATTGACAAGAGTTGTCTACCTAAATAACTATGAAGTAAGCGATCAGCCAAAGCTGACTTATCTAGTAGTGAAATATGGATCTTGGCCTACTTATATGATTGTCTTGATTCATGTAGTAGGAGCATCATTTAATAGAATTCCTTGTTAAATGATTTTGTATGCATGACTCTTATTTGTGTGAGTTGATCATTGTTGTAGAATTTCCATGGCACAAAACACTAGCACAATATCACTGCGAACGGTCCTTTAGAAGGAAAAACTGAATGGAATAACTTCCTAAAATGGTATCGTAATTTGAGGATAGTCCTCGAACAAGAAAATAAATTGTATGTCCTCGAAGGGCCTGTTCCAAATGAACCGGCGCCTAGTGCTTTTAGGGCAGGAAGGGATGCTTACAAGAAGCATGTTGATGATGCATTGGATGCATCATGCCTTATGCTTATAACCATGGAGTCTGAGCTTTAGAAGCAACATGAGTAATTGGGGGCGTTCGATGTGATCGAACACCTGAGAGGTACGAGACCTCTAAGGCATTGTTCCAATGCAAGATGGCTGAGTCATCACCCGTGAGACCTCATGTGCTCAAAATGATTGGATACATTGAGAGCCTTGAGGGTCTTGGTTTTCCTTTGCAGAAGGAGTTGGCTGTTGATCTAGTCCTGCAATCGTTGCCGGATAGTTACAACCAATTTGTCATGAATTTTAATTTGAATCATCTTGACAAATCATTGTCTGAGTTGCTTAACATGTTGGGAACAGTTGTGCAACAAATGAGGGCAAACAAATCCAACATTATGATGACTAGAAAAGGCAAAGGAAAGGGTAAAGCAAAGTTTAACAAGAAGAAGAATGCCAAAAAGTTTGGTGCATGTGCATCTTCTTGTGATCATGTGCTGAAACCCAAGGGTGGTATTGCAAAGGAAGGACATTGTTTCCATCGCAATAAACCGGGCTATTGGAAGCGCAACTGCCCTATTTACCTTGAAGAGGTGAAGAAAAGGAAGGGAAGTGAGACTTCTACTTCAGGTATTTTCGTTATAGAAGCTAATATCTCTATCTCAGCATCATGGGTATTAGATATAGGAAGTGGTTCTCACATTTGTGTAAATGTGAAGGAACTGAGAAAGAATAGGAGATTGGCAAAAGGGTAAGATAGACCTGCGTGTGGGAAATGGAGCAATAGTTGCTGCATTAGCCGTAGGAACTTACTATCTTACCGTACCGAGTGGTTTGGTTTTAGAACTAGACGATTGTTATTATGTACCGACCATAAGCAGGAATTTGATTTCTGTGTCTTGTCTTGACAAGAAAGGCTTTTCATTTGTAATAAAGAACAATTGTTGTTCTATTTATTTCAATAATGTTTGTTATGGTGGTGCGTATTTAAGCAATGGTTTGTATGTTCTTAACCTAGAAACCACAATCTATAATGTTAATACAAAGAAGGTTAGAATGAACGATTCTAATGAAACCTATCTTAGGCATTGTCGATTGGGCCATATAAACGAGACTCGTATTTCTAAACTCCATAAAGATGGACTTTTAGACTCATTTGATTTTGAGTCATTTGAGACATGTGAGTCATGTTTGTTAGGCAAGATGAAGAAAACTCCTTTTGCTGGTAAAGGTAAAAGGGCTTCGGACTTGTTAGGTCTTATACATAGAGATGTATGCGGATCTATGTCGACACAAGCTAGAAGTGGTTTTCAATACTTCATTACATTTACTGATGATTTCAGTAGATATGGCTATATGTATCGAATGAAACACAAGTCAGAATCCTTTGAAAAGTTCAAAGAATTCAAGAATGAAGTACAGAATCAACTCGGGAAAAGTATTAAAATGCTTCGATTAGATCGAGGTGGCGAATACTTAGGCCGAGATTTGCTTGATCATCTAATGGAGTGTGGTATAGTATCACAACTCACTCCACCGGGTACGCCTTAATGGAATGGTGTGTCCGAAAGGAGGAATAAAACCTTGTTAGACATGGTTCGTTCGATGATGAGTCAAGCTGACCTTCCTTCTTCATTTTGGGGACATGCATAATTGAGTGCTGCATTTACACTTAACCGTTTTCCATCTAAATCGGTTGAAAAGACACCATATGAGATATGGACCGGGAAGCGTCCCAATTTGTCTTTTATGAGAATTTGGGGTTGTGAGGCTTACGTGAGACGTGAAGCATCAGATAAACTCGGCCCTAAATCCGGCAAGTGCCTCTTTGTAGGATACCCTAAGGAAACTAAAGGGTATTATTTCTATAATCCTTTAGAGCACAAAGAGTTTGTTGCTCGGACTGCTATTTTTCTAGAAAAAGAATTTATTTCTAGAAGAATCAGTGGGAGGAAAATAAAACTCGAAGAAGTTCGAGTTCTAGAGGCTGAGATGGAACAAGGATAGGAACCACAAGATGTTGTGGATAAGAATCCTGTGCCTGTAACACATGGACCGCGTAGGTCGGATAGGACTCCGTATGAGCCTGAGAAATGTGAATTTCTCATGACTCATACTGGAGATGTGATGCTCATAGATGAGGATGAGTCCACTTCCTATCAGCAGGCCATCACGGGTCCGGACTCTAAGAAGTGGCTGGAAGCCATGAATTCGGAAATGGAATCCATGTATCAAAACAAGGTATGGACCTTGGTTGATCCACCTGAAGGGGTAAAACCCATAGGGTGCAAGTGGGTCTTTAAGAAAAAGACCGACATGGATGGTAATGTGATTTCCTATAAAGGGCGATTGGTGGCGAAAGGTTTCAAGCTAGTTCATGGTATTGACTGTGATGAAAATTTTTCGCCAGTTGCCGTGGTTAAATCCTTCCGGATTCTATTGGCTATAGCGGCATACTATGATTACGAAATATGGCAAATGAATGTCAAAACCGCTTTCCTTAACGGAAATCTTTTAGAGGATGTGTACATGACACAACCTGAAGGTTTTGTCGATCCAGATATTCCCAATATGGTATGCAAGTTGCAGTGATCCATTTATGGATTGAAACAAGCTTCTAAGAGTTGGAATCTTTGTTTTAATGAAGTAATCAAATAGTTTGGTTTCATTAAAAAAGAAGATGAACCATGTGTTTACAAGAAGGTTAGTGGGAGCACTGTTGTTTTCTTGTTGTTATATGTTGACGACATTCTACTCATTGGGAATGACATTCCGACACTACAGTCAGTAAAGACTTGGTTAGGGAGGAATTTCTCGATAAAGGACTTTGGAGAAGCTGCCTATGTGTTAGGTATAAAGATCTATAAAGATAGATCCAAAAGGCTTCTCGGCCTAAGTCAGTATATTGAAAAGGTGCTAAAGAGGTTTAGCATGCAAGATTCCAAGAAAGGATTCTTGCCCATGTCATATGGCATCTCTCTCTCAAAGAATCAATGTCCTAGTACATCGAAGGAGAGAGAGCGGACGAGTAAGATCCCTTATGCTTCGGCAATAGGATCTATCATGTACGCCATGCTATGTACTCGACCGGATGTCACTTATGCTTTGAGTGTCACAAGCAGATACCAATCTGATCCAGGTGAGAGTCACTGGATAGATGTTAAGAACATCCTTAAGTACTTGAGAAGGACTAAGGATTGTTAGAACAATAGCCCTTCGCTAGAGGGGGGGTGAATAGCGATAATCGAATAAAATCGAATTAAGCAGGAATTGAATGCGGAATTAAAAGAATGAAGGACACAAGAGATTTATCCTGGTTCACACACACTCTACTAGTGTGGCTAATCCAGCCCTTCAAGTCTCACTTGAAGATTTCACTATCTATGTTAAGCTTA
>JAKUCV010001520.1:0-10648 GCA_028386065.3 Turnera subulata | reverse complement strand
CAATGAAATAAGATACATTTTAGTAATTTAGTCCTTAACATATGTTTTTATCCTATGATTAAATCATCTCATTAATCCTAAGACTTATACACATAAAGGCTTCAATTACTAAAATATATGAATTCTACTAAAATAAATCCCATCTATGCCTCAACCCAAGACTAAATCATCTCATTAATCTTATGGTTCAAACACGTCTAAAATCTAATTTAATAGAATTTTCATGGGTCAAATTTGCGTGTTCACAGCGCGAAAAAAAATGTGACAAAAAATCCAATTCAAACCCAACCAGAAGAATTATACGGGGATAGAACCAAAAAAAACTAATCTCTTTTGAAAAACATCTTCCTCCTTCCTCACTTTCCTTCTAATCTAACAATTCTTCTCACACCAACAATGGCAAAAACACCTCCTTCCCATTCAAACAAAGCCACCCACACCTTCTCTCTCCCCCCCCCCCCCCCCCCCCCCCACCACCATCAATTTCTTTTTCCTCTGCCACCACCGTCTAAAAAAGTGAAAAAAAAACCATATTTGAATTAAATTCACAAATTTCTTATTCTTCCTAATACTTTCTATTAGACTCTTTCTTCTTTTTTTTTCGACTCACTTTCCTTATATTTAGTTAGTTATTTTTATTTTGTTAGGGTTACAAAACGGTGTCATTTAAGATACTTTTTTTTTAAAAAAAAGTATCATGTCAACCCGGAAAACCCGGACAGATTCGGGCGAATCAATAGTTCATAAAAACCGGGAGGACATTTGGACCGCTCTGGCCTACGGGTGCCGGTTAACCCGGTTGAACCGGCCAGGCCGGTCTGATTTTAACAACCATGGTTCCAGCACTAATCTTTTGCAATCATAATTGGAGGGATAACGAACACAAATTAAAAATAATAAAAGGAATATTACTGTGGGCCAATAAAATCATAATTGGAGGTGTAGTGAATATAAATTAAGAATAATAAAAGGAATATGAAGCGCCCCGACCCGTATTTACCATACACAGTAAATACGTGCCGAAACTTTTCTTATTAACAGATCAGGCAGTACATCGCAGTAAAATACTACACAGAAAATCCAAATACAAAAGCACACCGTATATTACAGTTGTCACCCATACTTGTGGACCATTATTCAATCCACTCGTAATAACAGCAATGAAACTCAAATAGACAACACCAAAGCAATAAAGGATAGCAGCAACACAGCAACATATACGACACAGCAGCGGAAGACTTAAATGCACATGCAGCGGAGGTATGGATCCGGAGTCAGGTGGAGAAGAAAGCAGCAGCCAACGTACATCGTACCTGAACTACGAAGCAACCAAACCTACGGGATGAAACCCCGCAGGAGAGGGGTGAGTCCGAAGTGCTCACCGACAAAGGATAAACAAAGATATATAATCAACCGTAACACTTTCGAAGTAAATACAAACAGCACAGCAGAAGGTTCCGCACAAACAACACAACAGAAGTATCCTACTAAAAGTAACTGAACCAAGACCAAAAGAATGTTTAACACTTCTATTACCAATTTTATCTTCCGAGCCCTGTCACTGGACAAGCTAGGGTCGTACCTGGTTATTAACTAATTCCGGATGCCAGGCCAAATCACAATCTGGGATCAACATCCCAATATCACAAATCCGAGATCAACATCCCAATATCACAAATCCGGGATCAACATCCCAATAACAACATCATCCAGGATCAACATCCCCAACAACCAACCAAACCGGCCATGACACCACAGAACTAGCCTCTAACCATCTAGTCGTACCACTACTTTCCACGTGACAATTATATTATCATCTCAAATTCAGTCCAGATCCATTACTCTATTCTCAATTATTCATCTTTCCATTATTCCAGAATATTTCTCAAATCAATTCATCAACAGACTCATAACGTCATTTATTCACAACCAACAGTTTAACATTATTCAACATAAATTCACAAATCTAAGCACAATCCATCAACAGCATCAACAATTCCACAGTAATCAAGTAATAGTCAGTAATCAATTCAGCAGCTCAATCAAGCAACTAAAACAAACACAGTGTTACAAGCACATATCCAAGGTTATCCATCCTCACCTTAGCCGATTATCAGTTTTGGAAATGTCCAACAGACTCCAAGTCCGGCTCCTCAGGTATCTGCTATCAACTCCTATATCAAACGATAATACGCTTACATAAGTGATATGCAAATGTAATGCTACTACGGTTTACCGAAAAATAAATACTAACTCGCCTCGGTTACTTCCCCGGGTTATTTCATTATCAACGTCCTTCACCATTTATTTCCAGTGTCTAAAATAATACTATATTTATACCTACACCCGGATATTATTCCGGTACAATACCTACTTTGTAATACCCTTCCTAAAATTATTTCCCTAAAATTATTATAACACACCATATATATATTTTCCACAATTATTTCCCTCTTGACAATTATTTTATATCCTATATATATTTTTCCAAAATTAATTTTCCTTCCCATAATCATATTTTCCAGATTTAATTTTTATTTCATTTTCTTTTTTTTTTAATATTTACGGACTGGGCCTAACAGTGCCAGACCAGGCCATGCACAGTGCCAAGCCCAGGCCCCAAACAGGAGCCCAGGAGCAGGCCCACGTGCAGGCCTCGGATCCGGCCCAGCGTTAACCCAGCAGCCCAAACTTAGTTGCCAAACCCAACCTTTAAGCCCACCCATCCGAGCCCAACTGACCAGACCCAAACAACCCTTGAGCGCGGGTCGTCCGTGACCTAACTAAACGGGTCACGTCTTCCTCACCTTCACAAGGCGGCGCAACGGCGGCGGCGAGGCACGAAGTGGCACGTTGGACTGTCGATGGAGCGGGGGCGGCGGCAGAGTGAGCAGGAGGGCGTCGTCGGTCGTGGTGCGTGCAGGCGGTGATGGTCCGACAATGGGCGAGTCGGCTCTTGTCGGGTTCGCCTCGTCTTGGACGGCGACAACGAGCAGTAAGGAGGGCGGTGGCTAGCATGGCTTGCTGTGATGGCAAGCGAGGGAGGAAGGAGGAGGAGAGGAGGGTGGCGGTCGTGGTTGCAGTGCAAGGAAGAGGTGATGTGGTGGTCAGCAGTGGCGGCGGCAGGGGTGGTCTCGGGAAGAATAAGAAGAAAGAAAAAAAAAAGAAAAGAAGAGGAGAAGAGGAAAAACGGTGGCATTTGGTGTGGTGTATGGGTGTGTTGTTTATTTTTTTTTTTTCATGGTTGGCTTCCTTTCACGGGTGGTGTATTGAGCTGGTGTTTGAGTTTACAGGAGTTGGGGGTACTGGGTTTGGGTGTGAAGTTGCAGGGCAGAAAGGAGAGGTTGGGAGAGGAGTATACCGAGCAGCAAAACTTAACAGGTTAAAAAGCACGCAGACAAAGATGAGGCACGGGCAAATACTGGTGGTTCACGGACCTCACTCACATGCAACACAGTGGTGGCGGCTGCTGCAACACTGTGCAGCATGTGAAGCGGGTTCTGTCCGGACCAAAAAATAACTAATGTTCCCTCTTGACTTTGTTTCTGGTCCGATAACTCGGGGTTAATCCTGACTTTTCTAAAGATTCCTGGACTCGAAAAATTCCAACTTGGTCTGGAAAATCCGCAGAAAGTCCCGAGCGTGGGACAAGGCTCGGTTTCGGAATCCGATGCACGAATTACCATTAATTAATTACCCAAGATTAATTTTAATGGTAAACGACTGTAAACTAAATTTTATGGTGACGGTAAAAACGTAAAAATTACCCGGGCTGTTACAGCCTACCCATCTTAAAAGAATTTCGTCCCCGAAATTCACTCCGGTGCTATAAACAGGTGCGGATACTAAGAACGCATGTGCTCCTCAACTTCCCATGTGGACTCGTTCGCAGAGTGCTTGCTCCACTTGACTTTCACCATAGGAATGACTTGATTCCTCAACTGTCTGACCACTCGGGCAAGGATCTGCTCCGGTAATTTTGTATACGTAAGATCCTCTGCAACCTCTACATCTGCTGTAGTAACTACATGACTCGGATCAGATCTGTACCTCCTCAACATGGAAACATGAAACACATCATGAATCCGGGATAACTCTTCTGGTAAAGACAGTCTGTATGCCATGGGTCCAACCCTTTCCACAATCTCATATGGTCCAATGTACCTAGGACTCAGCTTCCCTCTTTTTCCGAATCTGATAACACCTTTCCAAGGTGCAACTCGGAGGAAAACTCGTTCTCCCACTTGGTACTCCATCTCTCGATGATGCTTATCAGCATAACTTTTCTGCCGGTCCTGAGCTGCTCTCATACTCTATTTAACTACCTGAATCTTGTCAATAGTCTGCTTAACCAAATCTGGTCCCACAATCAAACGGAGACCTTCTTCAACCCAACATACTGGACTTCGGCATTTCCTTCCGTAAAGAGCCTCAAACGGTGGCATGCCAATGCTGGAATGAAAACTGTTATTGTAGGCGAACTCCGCTAAAGACAAATACTGATCCCAGCTCCCACTGAAACTAAGAGCACTAGCCCTTAAATGTCCTCCAGCATTTGAATAGTCCTCTTTGACTGTCCGTCGGTCTGAGGATGAAATGCAGTACTGAAACTCAGCTTCGTCCCCAAAGCTGCTTGCAAACTCTTCCAAAACCGTGATGTGAATCTCGGGTCTCTGTCTAAGACTATGGACTTAGGAATCCCATGTAGTCTCACAATCTCTGCAACATACTGCTTCGCCAACTTATCTAAAGTATCTGTCTGTCGGATGGGGAGAAAATGAGCTGATTTTGTAAGTCGATCAACGATAACCCAGATGGCATCATGCTGTCTCCGGGTCAACGGTAATCCAACCACAAAATCCATAGTGATCATCTCCCACTTCCACTCTGGCACTGATAAAGATCTCATCTTCCCTACTGGAGCCTGATGCTCGGCTTTCACTTGCTGACAAGTGATACACTTAGCCACATACTCGCTACATCCTTCTTCATACGTGGCCACCAGAAATGACTCCTCAAATTCTGGTACATCTTGGTGCTTCCGGGATACATAGCATATGGCGTCATATGTCCCTCTTCCAGAATCTGACTACGTAGGTCACCAACACTGGGTACACATAGACGTTTCCCCAGCATCAATGCACTATCCTCAGCTATGCAAAACTTGTCTTCTTTCTCACTACGGACTGCTTCCTTCAACTTGATCAAGTCAGGATCTCCATCTTGCAATTCCACAATCCAGCCTCTTAAGTTAGACTTGACTTCAATATGGGTCAGCAAAGCTCTTTTCTCATCAACTGATAAATCAACTCCCATCTTCCTTAATTCAATGAGTGAGGACATCGAGTAGGTCGTGGAAGTATCATCTGGCTGTCTCCGGCTCAAAGCATCTGCTACAACGTTAGCTTTTCCAGGGTGATACTCAATAGTACAATCATAATCATTCAGCAACTCAACCCAACGACGTTGTCGTAGGTTAAGTTCCTTCTGAGTCATGATGTACTTGAGACTCTTATGATCAGTGAAGATCCGACATCTCTCACCAAACAGATAATGTCGCCAAATCTTCAAAGCAAGGATCACTGCGGCCATCTCCAGATCATGTGTCGGGCAGTTCTTCTCATGTGGCCTCAACTGTCTCGAAGCATAGGCAATCACTCGGCCTTCTTACATCAGAACTGCCCCCAAACCAAGACCTGAAGCATCACAAAATAGCACATACTCCACTCCTAGCTTAGGTACTGTCGATACTGGTGCTGATGTCAACTTCTTCTTCAGTTTGTCAAAACTCTTCAGGCAGGCATCACTCCATACAAAGGCTTGATCTTTCCTCAATAGCTTGGTCATGGGACTGGCTATCAAGGAAAAACCCTCAATAAATCTCTGGAAATATCCTGCAAGGCCAACAAAACTTCTGACTTCAGGTACCGTCTTGGGCGGCTCCCACTCTAGAACAACTTTCACTTTAGCAGGGTCAACCTTAATCCCATCCCCGGATACAACATGTTCAAGGAATGCAACTTCCTCAAGCTAGAACTCGCACTTACTGAACTTAGCATACAACTCCTTCTCTCGCAGCCTCTGTAGTACTACCCTCAGGTGCTCCTCATGTTCTTCCCTGCTCTTGGAGTATATCAGAATGTCGTCGATGAAGACTACCACAAACTTGTCCAAGAACTCGTTCAGGACCAAGTGCATCAAGCACAAGAAAACTGTAGGTGCATTGGTCAAACGAAAAGGAACCACTGTGAACTCAAAATGCCCATACCAAGTACGGAAGGCCGTCTTAGGTATGTCCTTCTCTGCAATCCTGACCTGATGGTAGCCAGATCGAAGATCAATCTTGGAAAATACGGTAGCTCCCTGTAGCTGATCAAAGAGATCATCAATCCTGGGTAGCGGGTACTTGTTCTTCACTGTCACTTTGTTCAGCTGCCGGTAGTCCACACACATCCGCAAACTGCCATCCTTCTTCTTCACAAAGAGGACTGGTGATCCCCAAAGTGATGTATTAGGTCTGATGAAACCCTTCTCAAGCAGCTCATCCAACTTCTTCTTCAACTCTTGGAGTTCTGTCGGTGCCATCTGATATTGTGCCATCGAGATAGGTGTCACTCCTGACATCAAATCGATGGTGTACTCAACTTCCCTGTCAGGCAGCAATCCTGGCAGATCTTCTGGAAACACGTCTAGAAACTCCCTCACAACTATGATGTCCCCCAAAACCGGAGTCTGAACTTCTTCACCCTTGACATGGGTCAACAAAGCATCTGGACCCAATGGCTTCATCCCAACATCCTGGTTAGCAGAGATACTACATGTAGTAGCAGCTCTCCCAATACCTGTCAACAAAATCTTATGTCCACCATCGGAAGTCAACAGCAATTCCTTGGTTCGACAGTTCACCATAGCACTGTACTTGGACAACCAATCCATCCCCAAGATGATATCGAAACCTCTCATATTCATCACAATCAACCGTGCAAGAAAAACCTCGCTATCGTATGAAGGCGAAACGTCTCTGCACACATGGGTTAATCTGACCACTATACCCGCAGGTAACCTAACCCTCATCAGACAAGCTAAACTCTCTCCCGTACAATTATGTAGTATTGCAAAGCTTTGTGAAATAAACGAATGCGTAGCACCAGGGTCTATCAAAGTATAAGCAGTACTACCAAAAACTGTAAAGATATCTGCTATGACATCAGCATTCTCTGGATCCTCATCAGCGGTGATCACAAATGCTCTCGGCACTGCTGTACTCTGGTTCATGGCTGACTGGGTCCTAGCAGGAACAGCTCCACGTCCTCGGCCTTGGCCAACTCCAGAACCACTAGGAACACTGGCAACTGAAGCTTGCACCGTCTGAACAGGTGTCGAACCTCCAGATCTTTCCAACTTGGGACAAGCATAACGGTAGTGCCCAACTTCGTTACACTTATAGCACCTCACCTGAGACAAAGGAGGTCTCGGGCGAGCACTCCAAGATGAAGTCCCTCCAGACTGAGTCCAAGAACTGCCTCGGTTGTTGTAGTTGTTGTTCCATCCACGTCCCTGACTCCCTAGTATGAACCGGCTCTGTCCATATCCTGACCGGTTCGCTGGTGTCTGGAACCTCTTGTTCTGCCCCCCAGAACTCTGTGCAGCATGCCTCTTACGGATCTCTTGCTGCTCTCTCTCATTACCCAGCCAAATAATCTCAGCTCTCAGGGCATCTGTCAGCATGTCCTGGTAAGTCCCATAGACCTTGCACCCCATAACTGTCTGAATGCCAGATCGAAGACCATCCCAGAAACGTTTACATCTGGCCTCCGGAGTAGCCACAAACTCACTGGCATAGATGGACAGGCGGATGAACTTGATCTCCTCCGGAGTAGCCACAAACTCACTGGCAGCTGGTCCTGGTATGCCTCGGAAACAAACTTCCTTCGGAACATCTCCATGAACTAGTTCCATGGCATAGTGATAGGTGTCGGCATGTCCCTGGTGGTAGACTCCCACCAATCAACAGCATCTCCTCGGAACATGGCAGCGGCATATCTGGCCCACTTATCATTCCTACATGTCAGCTTCAGCATAACCCTGTTTATCTGTCTGAGCCATCGATCAGCATCCTGTGGTGTAGTGACACCGGTGAAGATCTCTGCCCCAAGCTTCTCTAGCTTCATATACAGTGGATCCTCAACTGGCCCCTGATTTTCCTGTTCCCGGGCTCCCATAGCATCAATACGTGCATCCCTGGCTTCTTGCCTTCGCAGAATCGGAGTTACCACATTCAGCATCTGCGTAGGGTCTCCCAAAGGAATATTCGGAAGGTGTTCCGGACCTTCCGCAACTTGCTGCGGTTCATCCACCGATACCTGATCATCATCTAGGTGACCTCCGGCATGCTGATTCCCTCCAACCGGATCCATTCGTACCTATATGAAAGTGTATATATATGCATGTCATGTCATGTCGTGACAAATCTTATGCACAAACAAACAATCATGCAACCACAGTTATGTCCCTAATGACCTACTGCCTGCTCTGATGCCAAACTGAAGCGCCCCGACCCGTATTTACCATACACAGTAAACACGTGCCGAAACTATTCTTGTAAACAGATCAGGCAGTACATCGCAGTAAAATACTATACAAAAAATCCAAATACAACAGCACACCGTATATTACAGTTGTCACCCATACTTGGGGACCATTATTCGATCCACTCGTAATAACAGCAACGTAACTCAAATAGACAACACCAAAGCAATAAAGGATAGCAGCAACACAGCAACGTCATAACGTCACAACCAACAGTTTAACATTATTCAACATAAATTCACAAATCTAAGCACAATCCATCAACAGCATCAACAATTTCCACAGCAATCAAGTAATAGTCAATAATCAATTCAGCAGCTCAATCAAGCAACTAAAACAAACACAGTGTTACCGGCACATATCCAAGGTTATCCATCCTCACCTTAGCCGATTATCAGTTTTGGAAATGTCCAACAGACTCCAAGTTCGGCTCCTCAGGTATCTGCTCGTTATCAACTCCTATATCAAACAATAATATGCACACATAAGTGATATGCAAATGTCATGCTACTATGGTTTACCGGAAAATAAATACTAACTAGTCTCGGTTACTTCCCCGGGTTACTTCATTATCATCGTCATTCACCGTTTATTTCCAGTGTCTAAAATAATATTATATTTATACCTATACCAGGATATTATTCCGGTACAATACCTTCTTTGTAATACCCTTCCTAAAATTATTTCCCTAAAATTATTATAACACACCATATATATATTTTCCACAATTATTTCCCTCATGACAATTATTTTATATCCTATATATATTTTTCCAAAATTAATTTTCCTTCCCATAATCATATTTTTCAGATTTAATTTTTATTTCATTTTTTTTTTATTATTTACGGACTGGGCCTAACAGTGCCAGATCAGGCCATGCACAGTGCCATGCCTAGGCCCCAAACAGGAGCCCAGGAGCAGGCCCACGTGCAGGCCTCGAATCCGGCCCAGCGTCAACCCAGCAGCCCAAACTTAGTTGCCAAACCCAACCTTTAAGCCCACCCATCCGAGCCCAACTGACCAGACCCAAACAACCCTTGAGCGCGGGTCGTCTCGACCCGTGACCTAACTAAACGGGTCACGTCTTCCTCACCTTCACAGGGCGGCGCAACGGCGGCGGCGAGGCACGAAGCGGCACGTCGAACTGTCGATGGAGTGGGGCGGCGGCAGAGCGAGCAAGAGGGCGTCGTCGGTAGTGGTGCGTGCAGGTGGTGATGGTCCGGCAACGGGCGAGTCAGCTCTTGTCGGGTTCGCATCATCTTGGACGACGACAACGAGAAGTAGGGAGGGCGGTGGCTAGCGTGGCTTGCTGCGACGACAAGCGAGGGAGGAAGGAGGAGGAGAGGAGGGTGGCGGTCATGGTTGCGGTGCAAGGGAGAGGTGATGTGGTGGTCGGCAGCGGCGGCGGCAGGGGTGGTCTCGGGAAGAAGAAGAAGAAAGAAAGAAAAAAAAAAGAAAAGAAAAGAAGAGGAGAAGAGGAAAAACGGTGGTGTTTGGTGTGGTGTATGGGTGTGTTGTTTAATTTTTTTTTCTTCCTGGTTGGCTTCCTTTCATAGGTGGTGTACTGAGCTGGTGTTTGAGTTTACAAGAGTTGGGGGTACTGGGTTTGGGTGTGAAGTTGCAGGGCAGAAAGGAGAGGTTGGGAGAGGAGTATACCGTGCAGCAAAAGTTAACAGGTTAAAAGCACGCAGACAAAGATGAGGCATGGGCAAATACTGGTGGTTCACGGACTTCACTCACATGCAACACAGTGGTGGCGGCTGCTGCAACACTGTTCAGCATGTGAAGCGGGTTCTGTCCGGACCAGAAAATAACTAATGTACCCCCTTGACTTTATTTCTGGTCCAATAACTCGGGTTGATCCTGACTTTTCTGAAGATTCCTGGACCCGAAAAATTCCAACTTGGTCCGGAAAATCCGCAGAAAAATCCCGAGCATGGGACAAGGCTCGGTTTCGGAATCCGATGCACGAATTATCATTAATTAATTACCCAAGAATAATTTTAATGGTCAACAACTGTAAAATAAATTTTACGGTGACGGTAAAAACGTAAAAATT
>JAKUCV010001519.1:18409-43655 GCA_028386065.3 Turnera subulata | reverse complement strand
TTGTGTGCTGAAATTTTTTACCCACACCAATAAAAATCCAATCCTACTACCTGCAAAATTTCAGATTTTTCTGAGATGTAGAAGTCTGACATTTTAATTTTTGGAACAATTAAAATCCAGTAAATCGGGAAAAATGGAAAAGCACCTCAGATGACCTTAAAATGTCCGGGGAAGGCATCCAACATTCCTTATAAATCATTCCCATATTTGTGGAATGATCTTAGGTAGCATTTGACATGGTGGATTTGGAGATTGCTCTTTGGTTCGCTATTGGTGCGCTATTGGTGCGATTTTTGAGCTCAAATTTTTTACAGACACGAATAAAAATCCAGTCCAACTACCTGCTAAATTTTGGAATTTTCTGAGATGTAGAAGTCTGACTTTTTAATTTTTGGAACAATTACAATCCCGTAAATCGGGAAAAATGGAAAAGCACCTCAGATGAGATCAAAATGTCCGGGGAAGGCATCCAAAAATCCTTATAAATCATCCCCATATGGAATCATCTTAGGTTGCATTTGACATGGTGGATTTGGAGATTGCTCTTATGCATTGGTTCACTGGGCCAATGGTGCGCTATTGGGGTGCCATCGGGGCGCCATTGGTGCGCTATTGGGGCGCCAATGGAGCCATTTTTGAGCTTTGAGCTGAAATTTTAATTTTTGAGTTTTGAGCTGAAATTTTGTACGCACACCAATAAGAATCCAGTCAACCTACCTGAAAAATTGCAGATTTTTTTCAGATGTGGATGTCCGACTTTTTAGTTTTGGACCAATTAAAATCCCGTAAATCGGAAAAAATGGGAAAGCACCTCAGAAGAGCTCAAAATGTCCGGGGAAGGCATCCAAAAATCCTTATAAATCATCCCCATATCTGTGGAATCATCTTAGGTAGCATTTGACATGGTGGATTTGGAGATTGCTCTTCTGCATTGGTTCACTGGGCGATTGGTCCGCTATTGGAGCAACAATGGTGCGATTTTTCACTTTTGTGCTGAAATTTTGATTGTTGAGTTTTGAGAAGGAATTTTGTACAAACACCAATAAAAATCCAATCCAACTACCTGCAAAAGTTCAGACTTTTTTGAGATGTGGAAGTCCGATTTTTTATTTTTGAAACAATTAAAATCCCGTAAATCGAAAAAAAAGGAAAAGCACCTCAGGTGAGCTCAAAATGTCCAGGGAATGCATAAAAAAATCCTTATAAATCATCCCCATATTTGTGGAATCATCTTAGGTAGCATTTGACGTGGTGGATTTACAGATTGCTCTTATGCATTGGTTCAATAGGCTGGTGCGATTTTTGAGTTTTGAGCTGAAATTTTGATTTTTGAGTTGTGTGCTGAAATTTTTTACCCACACCAATAAAAATCCAATCCTACTACCTGCAAAATTTCAGAATTTTCTGAGATGTAGAAGTCTGACATTTTAATTTTTGGAACAATTAAAATCCAGTAAATCGGGAAAAATGGAAAAGCACCTCAGATGACCTTAAAATGTCCGGGGAAGGCATCCAACAATCCTTATAAATCATTCCCATATTTGTGGAATGATCTTAGGTAGCATTTTACATGGTGGATTTGGAGATTGCTCTTATGCATTGGTTCACTTGGCCGTTGGTACGCTATTGCTTAGCCATTGGTGAGCTATTTGTGCGATTTTTGAGTTTTGAGCTGAATTTTTTTTTTTTGAGTTTTGAGCTGAAATTTTGTACCCACTCCAATAAAAATTCAATCCAACTACCTGCGACATTTCAGGTTTTTCTGAGAAGTGGAAGTCCGACTTTTTATTTTGGGAACAATTAAAACCCCGTGAATCGAAAAAAATGGAAAAGCACCTCAGATGAGCTCAAAATGTCCGGCATCCAAAAATTCTTATAAATCATCCCCATATTTTTGGAATCGTCGTAGGTAGCATTTGACATGTTGGATTTAAAGATTGCTCTTATGCGTTGGTTCACTGGGCCATTGGGGCGCCATTGGTGCGCCATTGGTGGGCTATTGTTGCGCCATTGGTGCTATTTTTGAGTTTTGAGCTGAAATTTTTTACACAAACCAATAAAAACCCATTCCATTTACCTGCAAATTTTCTGATTTTTCTGAGATCTGGAAGTCCTACTTTTCGTTTTTGGAACAATTAAAATCCCGTAAATCGGGAAAAATGGAAAAGCACCCCAGATGAGCTCAAAATGTCCGGGGAAGGCATCCAAAAATCCTTATAAATTATCCCCATCTTTGTGGTATCTTCTTACGTAGCATTTGACGTGGTGGATTTGGAGACTGCTCTTGTGCATTGGTTCACTGGGCCATTGGAGCGCTATTGGGGCGCCATTGGTGCGCCATTGATGCGCTATTGGGGCGCTATTTGTGCGCCATTGGTGCGATTTTTGAGTTTTGAGCTGAAATTTTGATTTTTAAGTTTTGAGCTGAAATGTTGTACACACACCAACAATAATTCAATCCAAGTACCTGCAAAATTTCATATTTTTCTGAGAAGTGGAAGTCCGACTTTTTATTTTTGGAACAATTAAAATCCCATAATTTAGGAAAAATGGAAAAGCACTTCAGATGACCACAAAATGTCCTAGAAAGGCATCCAAAAATCCTTAGAAATCATCCCCATATTTGTGGAATCATCTTAGGTAGCATTTGACATGGTGGATTTGGAGATTGCTCATTGGTTCGCTATTGGTGCGCCATTGGTGCGCTACTGGTGCAATTTTTGAGTTTTGAGCTCAAATTTTTTACAGACACGAATAAAAATCCAGTCCAACTACCTGCTAAATTTCGGAATTTTCTGAGATGTAGAAGTCTGACTTTTTAATTTTTGGAACAATTACAATCCCGTAAATCGGGAAAAATGGAAAAGCACCTCAGATGAGATCAAAATGTCCGGGGAAGGCATCCAAAAATCCTTATAAGTCATCCCCATATTTGTGGAATCATCTTAGGTTGCATGTGACATGGTGGATTTGGAGATTGCTCTTATGCATTGGTTCACTGGGCCAATGGTGCGCTATTGGGGCGCCATCGGGGCGCCATTGGTGCGCTATTGGGGCGCCAATGGTGCGATTTCTGAGTTTTGAGCTGAAATTTTAATTTTTGAGTTTTGAGCTGAAATTTTGTACACACACCAATAAGAATCCAGTTCAACTACCTGAAAAATTGCAGATTTTTTTCAGATGTGGATGTCCGACTTTTTAGTTTTGGACCAATTAAAATCCCGTAAATCGGAAAAAATGGGAAAGCACCTCAGAAGAGCTCAAAATGTCCGGGGAAGGCATCCAAAAATCCTTATAAATCATCCCCATATCTGTGGAATCATCTTAGGTTGCATTTGACATGGTGGATTTGGAGATTGCTCTTCTGCATTGGTTCACTGGGCGATTGGTCCGCTATTGGTGCAACAATGGTGCGATTTTTCACTTTTGAGCTGAAATTTTGATTGTTGAGTTTTGAGAAGGAATTTTGTACAAACACCAATAAAAATCCAATCCAACTACCTGCAAAATTTCAGACTTTTTTGAGATGTGGAAGTCCGATTTTTTATTTTTGAAACAATTAAAATCCCGTAAATCGAAAAAAAAGGAAAAGCACCTCAGGTGAGCTCAAAATGTCCAGGGAATGCATACAAAAATCCTTATAAATCATCCCCATATTTGTGGAATCATCTTAGGTAGCATTTGACGTGGTGGATTTGCAGATTGCTCTTATGCATTGGTTCAATAGGCTGGTGCGATTTTTGAGTTTTGAGCTGAAATTTTGATTTTTGAGTTGTGTGCTGAAATTTTTTACCCACACCAATAAAAATCCAATCCTACTACCTGCAAAATTTCAGAATTTTCTGAGATGTAGAAGTCTGACATTTTAATTTTTGGAACAATTAAAATCCAGTAAATCGGGAAAAATGGAAAAGCACCTCAGATGACCTTAAAATGTCCGGGGAAGGCATCCAACAATCCTTATAAATCATTCCCATATTTGTGGAATGATCTTAGGTAGCATTTTACATGGTGGATTTGGAGATTGCTCTTATGCATTGGTTCACTTGGCCGTTGGTACGCTATTGCTTAGCCATTGGTGAGCTATTTGTGCGATTTTTGAGTTTTGAGCTGAATTTTTTTTTTTTGAGTTTTGAGCTGAAATTTTGTACCCACTCCAATAAAAATTCAATCCAACTACCTGCGACATTTCAGGTTTTTCTGAGAAGTGGAAGTCCGACTTTTTATTTTGGGAACAATTAAAACCCCGTGAATCGAAAAAAATGGAAAAGCACCTCAGATGAGCTCAAAATGTCCGGCATCCAAAAATTCTTATAAATCATCCCCATATTTTTGGAATCGTCGTAGGTAGCATTTGACATGTTGGATTTAAAGATTGCTCTTATGCGTTGGTTCACTGGGCCATTGGGGCGCCATTGGTGCGCCATTGGTGGGCTATTGTTGCGCCATTGGTGCTATTTTTGAGTTTTGAGCTGAAATTTTTTACACAAACCAATAAAAACCCATTCCATTTACCTGCAAATTTTCTGATTTTTCTGAGATCTGGAAGTCCTACTTTTCGTTTTTGGAACAATTAAAATCCCGTAAATCGGGAAAAATGGAAAAGCACCCCAGATGAGCTCAAAATGTCCGGGGAAGGCATCCAAAAATCCTTATAAATTATCCCCATCTTTGTGGTATCTTCTTACGTAGCATTTGACGTGGTGGATTTGGAGACTGCTCTTGTGCATTGGTTCACTGGGCCATTGGAGCGCTATTGGGGCGCCATTGGTGCGCCATTGATGCGCTATTGGGGCGCTATTTGTGCGCCATTGGTGCGATTTTTGAGTTTTGAGCTGAAATTTTGATTTTTAAGTTTTGAGCTGAAATGTTGTACACACACCAACAATAATTCAATCCAAGTACCTGCAAAATTTCATATTTTTCTGAGAAGTGGAAGTCCGACTTTTTATTTTTGGAACAATTAAAATCCCATAATTTAGGAAAAATGGAAAAGCACTTCAGATGACCACAAAATGTCCTAGAAAGGCATCCAAAAATCCTTAGAAATCATCCCCATATTTGTGGAATCATCTTAGGTAGCATTTGACATGGTGGATTTGGAGATTGCTCATTGGTTCGCTATTGGTGCGCCATTGGTGCGCTACTGGTGCAATTTTTGAGTTTTGAGCTCAAATTTTTTACAGACACGAATAAAAATCCAGTCCAACTACCTGCTAAATTTCGGAATTTTCTGAGATGTAGAAGTCTGACTTTTTAATTTTTGGAACAATTACAATCCCGTAAATCGGGAAAAATGGAAAAGCACCTCAGATGAGATCAAAATGTCCGGGGAAGGCATCCAAAAATCCTTATAAGTCATCCCCATATTTGTGGAATCATCTTAGGTTGCATGTGACATGGTGGATTTGGAGATTGCTCTTATGCATTGGTTCACTGGGCCAATGGTGCGCTATTGGGGCGCCATCGGGGCGCCATTGGTGCGCTATTGGGGCGCCAATGGTGCGATTTCTGAGTTTTGAGCTGAAATTTTAATTTTTGAGTTTTGAGCTGAAATTTTGTACACACACCAATAAGAATCCAGTTCAACTACCTGAAAAATTGCAGATTTTTTTCAGATGTGGATGTCCGACTTTTTAGTTTTGGACCAATTAAAATCCCGTAAATCGGAAAAAATGGGAAAGCACCTCAGAAGAGCTCAAAATGTCCGGGGAAGGCATCCAAAAATCCTTATAAATCATCCCCATATCTGTGGAATCATCTTAGGTTGCATTTGACATGGTGGATTTGGAGATTGCTCTTCTGCATTGGTTCACTGGGCGATTGGTCCGCTATTGGTGCAACAATGGTGCGATTTTTCACTTTTGAGCTGAAATTTTGATTGTTGAGTTTTGAGAAGGAATTTTGTACAAACACCAATAAAAATCCAATCCAACTACCTGCAAAATTTCAGACTTTTTTGAGATGTGGAAGTCCGATTTTTTATTTTTGAAACAATTAAAATCCCGTAAATCGAAAAAAAAGGAAAAGCACCTCAGGTGAGCTCAAAATGTCCAGGGAATGCATACAAAAATCCTTATAAATCATCCCCATATTTGTGGAATCATCTTAGGTAGCATTTGACGTGGTGGATTTGCAGATTGCTCTTATGCATTGGTTCAATAGGCTGGTGCGATTTTTGAGTTTTGAGCTGAAATTTTGATTTTTGAGTTGTGTGCTGAAATTTTTTACCCACACCAATAAAAATCCAATCCTACTACCTGCAAAATTTCAGAATTTTCTGAGATGTAGAAGTCTGACATTTTAATTTTTGGAACAATTAAAATCCAGTAAATCGGGAAAAATGGAAAAGCACCTCAGATGACCTTAAAATGTCCGGGGAAGGCATCCAACAATCCTTATAAATCATTCCCATATTTGTGGAATGATCTTAGGTAGCATTTTACATGGTGGATTTGGAGATTGCTCTTATGCATTGGTTCACTTGGCCGTTGGTACGCTATTGCTTAGCCATTGGTGAGCTATTGGTGCGATTTTTGAGTTTTGAGCTGAAATTTTGATTTTTGAGTTGTGTGCTGAAATTTTTTACCCACACCAATAAAAATCCAATCCTACTACCTGCAAAATTTCAGAATTTTCTGAGATGTAGAAGTCTGACATTTTAATTTTTGGAACAATTAAAATCCAGTAAATCGGGAAAAATGGAAAAGCACCTCAGATGACCTTAAAATGTCCGGGGAAGGCATCCAACAATCCTTATAAATCATTCCCATATTTGTGGAATGATCTTAGGTAGCATTTTACATGGTGGATTTGGAGATTGCTCTTATGCATTGGTTCACTTGGCCATTGGTACGCTATTGCTTAGCCATTGGTGAGCTATTTGTGCGATTTTTGAGTTTTGAGCTGAATTTTTTTTTTTGAGTTTTGAGCTGAAATTTTGTACCCACTCCAATAAAAATTCAATCCAACTACCTGCGACATTTCAGGTTTTTCTGAGAAGTGGAAGTCCGACTTTTTATTTTTGGAACAATTAAAACCCCATGAATCGAAAAAAATGGAAAAGCACCTCAGATGAGCTCAAAATGTCCGGCATCCAAAAATTCTTATAAATCATCCCCATATTTGTGGAATCGTCATAGGTAGCATTTGACATGGTGGATTTAAAGATTGCTCTTATGCGTTGGTTCACTGGGCCATTGGGGCGCCATTGGTGCGCCATTGGTGGGCTATTGTTGCGCCATTGGTGCTATTTTTGAGTTTTGAGCTGAAATTTTTTACACAAACCAATAAAAACCCATTCCATTTACCTGCAAATTTTCTGATTTTTCTGAGTTCTGGAAGTCCTACTTTTCGTTTTTGGAACAATTAAAATCCCGTAAATCGGGAAAAATGGAAAAGCACCCCAGATGAGCTCAAAATGTCCGGGGAAGGCATCCAAAAATCCTTATAAATTATCCCCATCTTTGTGGTATCTTCTTACGTAGCATTTGACGTGGTGGATTTGGAGATTGCTCTTGTGCATTGGTTCACTGGGCCATTGGAGCGCTATTGGGGCGCCATTGGTGCGCCATTGATGCGCTATTGGGGCGCTATTTGTGCGCCATTGGTGCGATTTTTGAGTTTTGAGCTGAAATTTTGATTTTTAAGTTTTGAGCTGAAATGTTGTACACACACCAACAATAATTCAATCCAAATACCTGCAAAATTTTATTTTTTTCTGAGATGTGGAAGTTCGACTTTTTAATTTTGGAACAATTAAATTCCCGTAAATCAGGAAAATGGGAAAAGCATATTAGATGAGCTCAAAATGTCCGGGGAAGGCAGCCAAAAATACTTATAAATCGTCCCCACAATTGTGGAATCTTCTTATGTAGCATTTGACATGGTGGATTTGGAGATTGCTCTTATGCATTGGTTCACTGGGCCATTGGGGCGCAATTGGTGCCCTATTGGTGCGCCACTGGTGCGATTTTTGAGTTTTGAGCTGAAATTTTGATTTCTGACCTGTGAGCTGAAATTTTGTACCCACAACAATAAAAATCCAATCCAACTACTTACAAAATTTCAGATTTTTCTGAGATGTGGAAGTCCAGCTTTTTATTTTCGGAACAATTAAAATCCCATAAATCGGGAAAAATGGAAAAGCACCTCAGATGAGCTCAAAATGTCCGGGGACGACATCAAAAAATCCTTATAAATCGTCCCCAAATTTGTGGAATCATCTTAGGTACCATTTTGCATGGTGGATTTGATTATTGCTCTTATGCATTGGTTCACTCGGCCATTGGTGCGCTATTGGGGCGCCTTTGGTGAGCTATTTGTGCAACTTTTAAGTTTTTAACTGAATTTTTTTATTTGGGTTTTCTGCTGAAATTTTGTACACACACCAATATAAATCCAATCCAACTACCTGCAAAATTTCAGGTTTTTCTGAGATGTGGAAGTCCTACTTTTTATTTTTGGAACAATTGAATTCCCAAGAATCGAAAAAAATGGAAAAGCACCTCAGATGAGCTCAAAATGTCTGGGGAAGGGATTCAAAAATGTAGGTAGCATTTGACATGGTGGATTTGGAGATTGCTTTTATGCATTGGTTGACTGGGCCTTTGGGGCGCCATTGGTGCGCGATTGGGGCGCCATTGGTTTGCAATTGATACGCTATTGGGGCGCCATTGGTGCGATTTTCTAGTTTTGAGCTGAAATTTTGATTTTTGAGTTTTGAGCTCAAATTTTTTACACAAACCAATAAAAACCCAATCCAACTACCTGCAAAAATTCTGAATTTTCTGAGATCTGGAAGTCCGACTTTTCTTTTTTGGAACAATTAAAATCTCGTAAATCGGGAAAAAAGGAAAACCACCCCAGATTAGCTCAAAATGTCCGGGGAAGGCATCCAAAAATCCTTATAAGCTATCCCCATATCTTTGGTACCATCTTAGATAGCATTTGACATGGTGGATTTGGAGATTGCCCTCATGCATTGGTTCACTGGGCTGTTGGTGCGCTATTGGGGCGCCATTGGTGCGCCATTGATGCGCTATTGGGGCGCTATTTGTGCGCCATTGGTGAGATTTTTCAGTTTTGAGCTGAAATTTTGATTTTTAAGTTTTGAGCTGAAATTTTGTACACACACCAATAAAAATTCAACCCAAATACCTGCAAAATTTTAGATTTTTCTGAGATGTGGAAGTTCGACTTTTTGTTTTTTGAACAATGAAAATCCCGTAAATCGGGAAAAATGGAAAAGCATATTACATGAGCTCAAAATGTTCGGGGAAGGCATCCAAAAATTCTTATAAATCGCCCCAATATTTGTGGAATCTTCTTAGGTAGCATTTGACACGGTGGATTTGGAGATTGCTCTTATGCATTGGTTAACTGGGCCATTTGTGCGCTGTTGGGGCGCCAACGGGGCGCTATTGGGGCGATTTTTGAGTTTTGAGCTGAAATTTTGACTTCTGAGTTTTGAGCTGAAATTTTGTACCCACACCAACAAAAATTCAATCCAACTACCTGCAAAATTTCTAATTTTTCTGAGATGTGGAAGTCTAACTTTTTATTTTTGGAACAATTAAAATCCCTTAAATCGGAAAAAATGGAAAAGCACCTCAGGTCAGCTCAAAATGTCCGGGGAAGGCTTCCAAAAATCCTTATAAATCATCCCCGTATTTGTGGAATCATCTTAGTTAGTATTTTGCATGGTGGATTTGGTGATTGCTCTTATGCATTGGTTCTTTTGGCCGTTGGTGCGCTATTGGGGCGCCTTTGGTGCGCCATTGGGGCATTATTGATGCGCAGCTGGTGAGGTATTGTTGCGATTTTTGCGTTTTGAACTGAATTTTTTTTTGAGAAATTTTGTATGCACACCAATAAAAATCCAATCCAACTGGTTGCAAAATTTCTGAATTTTCTGAGATCTGGAAGTCCGACTTTTCGTTTTTGGAACAATTAAATTCCCATAAATCGGGAAAAATGGAAAAGCACCTCAGATGTGCTCAAAATGTCCGGGGAAGGCATCCAAAAATCCTTATAAACTATTCCCATATTTTTGGTACCATCTTACGTAGCATCTGACTTGGTGGATTTGGAGATTGCTCTTATGCAATGGTTCACTGGGCCATTGGTCCGCTATTGGGGCGCCCCAATGGTGCGCTATTGGTGCGCCAACGGTGCGATTTTTGAGTTTTAAGCTGAAATTTTGATTTTTGAGTTTTAAGCAGAAATTTTTTACACACACCAACAAAAATCCAATCCAACTACCTGCAAAATTTCAGGTTTTTCTGAGAAGTGGAAGTCTGACTTTTTATTTTTGGAACAATTAAAATTCCGTAAATTGGAAAAAATGGAAAAACACCTCAGAAGACCTCAAAATGTCCGAAGAAGGCATCCAAAAATCCTTACAAATCATCCCCATATTTGTGGAATCATCTTATGTTGCATTTTACATGGTGGATTTGGAGAAGGCTCTCATGCATTGGTTCACTTGGCCATTGCTACGCTATTGGGGCGCCATTGGTGCGCCATTGATGAGCTATTAGTGCGATTTTTGAGTTTTGAACTGAATTTTTTTTTTTTTTGAGTTTTGAGATGAAATTCTATACACACACCAATAAAAATCCAATCCTAGCCTGCAAAATTTCAGATTATTTGTGAGACATTGAATTCCAACTTTTTATTTTTGGAACAGTTAAAATCCCGTAAATCGGGAAAAATGCAAAAGCTCCACAGATGAGCTCAAAATGTCTGGGGAACGCATCCAAAAATCCTTATAAATCATCCCCATATTTGTGGAATCCTCTTAGATAACATTTTACTTGTTGGATTTGGAGATTGCTCTTATGCATTGGTTCACTAGGCCATTGGTGAGTTATTGGTACGATTTTTTAGTTTTGAGCTGAAATTTTGATTTTCGAGTTTTGTGCTGAAATTTTATACACACCAATAAAAATCCAATCCAACTAGTTGCAAAATTTCAGACTTTTCTGAAATGTGGAAGTCCGACTTTTTATTTTTGGAACAATTAAAATCCCGTAAATCGAAAATAATGGAAAAGCACCTCGGACGAGCTCAAAATGTCCAGGGAACGCATCCAAAAATCCTTATAAATCATAACCATATTTGTGGAATCATCTTAGGTAGCATTTGACCTGGTGGATTTGGAGATTGCTCTTATGCATTCGCTAACGGGCCATTGGTGCGCCAATGGTGCGATTTTTGAGTTTTGAGCAGAAATTTTAATTTTTGTTTTTTTCAAATGAAAATTTGTACACACAACAATAAAAATCCGATCCATTTGCGTGAAAAATTTCAGAATTTTCTGAGAAGTGGAAGTCCAAATTTTTATTTTTGAAACAATTAAAATCCCGTAAATCGGGAAAAATGGGAAAGCACCTCGGACGAGCTCAAAATGTCCGGGGAAGGCATCCAAAAATCCTTAAAAATCATACCCATAATTGTGAAATCATCTTAGGTAGCATTTGACATGGTGGATTTGGAGATTGCTCTTATGCACTGGTTCACTGGGCCATTGGTGCGCTATTGGGGCGCCATTAGTGCGGTTTTTAAGTTTTGAGCTGAAATTTTGATTTCTGAGTTTTGTGCTTAAATTTTGTACACACGTCAATAAAAATCCAATCCATCTACATGCAAAATTTCAGATTTTTCTGAGAGGTGGAAGTCCAAATTTTTATTTTTGGAATAATTAAAATCCTGTAAATCGGGAAAAATGGAAAAGCACCTCAGATGAGCTCAAAATGTTCGGGGAAGGCATCCAAAAATCCTTGTAAATCAACCCCATATTTGTGGAATCATCTTAGGTAACATTTGACATGGTGGATTTGGAGATTGCTCTTATGCATTGGCTCACTGGGCCATCGGTGCGCTATTAGTGCGCTATTGGTGCGCCAATTGCGCGATTTTTTAGTTTTGAGCTAAAATTTTGATTTTTGATTTTTGAGCTGAAATTTTGTACACACACCAATAAGAACCAATCCAAATACCTGCAAAATTTCAGATTTTTCTGAGAACTAGAAGTCCGACATTTTATTTTCGGAACAATTAAAATCCCGTAAATCGTAAAAAATGGGAAAGCACCTCAGATGAACTCAAAATGTCCGGAGAAGGCATCCAAAAATCCTTATAAATCATCCCCATATTAGTGGAATCTTCTTAGGTAGCATTTGACATGGTGGATTTGGAGATTGCTCTTATGCATTGGTTCACTGGGCCATTTGGGCGCGTTGGTGCGCTATTGGGGCGCCATTGGTGCAATTTTTGAGTTTTGACCTGAAATTTTGATTTCTGAGTTCTGAGTTGAAATTTTGATTTCTGAATTTTGAGCTGAAATTTTGTGTACACACGAATAAAAACCCAATCCAACTACCTGCAAAATTTCAGATTTTTCTGAGATATGGAAGTCTGACTTTTTATTTTTGGAACAATTAAAATCCCGTAAATCCGAAAAAATGGAAAAGCACCTCAGATGGGCTCAAAATGTCCGGGAAAGGCATCCAAAAATCCTTATAAATTATCCCCATATTTGTGGAATCATACTAGGAAGCATTTGACATGGTAGATTTGGAGATTTCTCTTATACAATGGTTCACTGGGCGATTGGTCCGCTATTGGGGCGCCATTGGTGCGCTATTGGGGCGCCAATGGTGCGATTTTTGAGTTTTGAGCTGAAATTTTGTACGCACACAAATAAAAATCCAATCCAACTACCTGCAACATTTCAAGTTTTTCTGAGAAGTGAAAATCCGACGTTTTATTTTTGGAACAATTAAAATCCCGTAAATCGAAAAAAATGGGAAAGCACCTCAGAAGAGCTCAAAATGTCTGGGGAAGGCATCCAAAAATCCTTACAATTCTTCCCCATATTTGTGGAATCATCATAGGTAGCACTTGACATGGTGGATTTGGAGATTGCTCCTATGCATTGGTTCACTCGGCCATTGGGGCGCCATTGGTGCGCCATTCCTGCGCTATTGGGTCTCCATTGGTGCAATCTTTGAGTTTTGAGCTGAAATTTTGATTATTGAGTTTTGAGTTGAAATTTTTTACACAAACCAATAAACACCCAATCCAACTATCGGTAAAAATTTTAGAATTTTCTGAGATGTGAAAGTCGGACTTTTCATTTTTGGAACAATTAAAATCCAGTAAATCGGGAAAAATGGAAAAGCACCCAAAATGAGCTCAAAATGTCCGGCGAAGGCATCCAAAAATCCTTACAAATTATCCCCATATTTGTGGTATCATCTTAGGTAGCATTTTACATGGTGGATTTGGAGATTGCTCTTATGCATTGGTACATTGGGCCATTGGTGCGCCATTGATGCGCTACTGGGCGCTATTGGTGCGCCATTGGTGCAATTTTTGAGTTTTGAGCTGAAATTTTGATTTCTGAGTTTTGAGCTGAAATTTTCTAAAACAACAATAAAAATACAATCCAACTACCTGCAAATTTTTAAATTTTTCTGAGTTGTGGAAGTCCGACTTTGTATTTTTGGAACATTTAAAATTCCGTAAATCGGGAAAAATGGAAAAGCACCTCAGACGCGCTCAAAATGTCCGGGAAAGGCATCTAAAAATCTTTATAAACCATCCCCATAATTGTGGAATCATCTTAGGTAGCATTTTACGTGGTGGATTTGGTGATTGCTCTTATGCATTTGTTCACTGGGCCATTGGTGCGCTATTGGTGAGCTATTGGTGCGATTTTTATGTTTTGAGCGGAAATTTTTATTTTTGAGTTTTGAGCTGAATTTTTTACACACACCAATAAAAATCCATTCCAACTACCTGCGAAATTTCAGGTTGTTCTGAGATCTGGAAGTCCGAATTTTTATTTTTGGAACAATTAAAATCCCGTAAATCGGGAAAAATGCAAAAGCGACTCAGATGACCTCAAAATGTCCGGGAAGGCATCCAAAAATCCTTATAAATCATCCCCATATTTGTGGAATTATCTTAGGTAGCATTTGACATGGTGGATTTGGAGATTGCTCATTGGTGCGCTATTGGTGCGATTTTTGAGTTTTGAGCTGAAATTTTAATTTTTGAGTTTTCAGCTAAAATTTTGTACACACACGAATAAAAATCCGGTCCATCTACCTGCAAAATTTCAGATTTTTCTGAAATGTGAAAGTCCGACTTTTTATTTGTGGAACAATTAAAATCCCGTAAATCGGAAAAAATGGAAAAGCACCTCAAATGAGCTCAAAATGTCCGGGGAAGGCATCCAAAAATCCTTACAAATTATCCCCATATTTGTGGAATCATCCTATGAAGCATTTGACATGGTAGATTTGGCGATTGCTCTTATGCATTGGTTCAATGGGCGATTGGTCCGCTATTGGGGCGCCATTGGGGCGCTATTGGGGCGCCAATGGTGCGATTTTTGAGTTTTGAGCTGAAATTTTGATTTTTGAGTTTTCAGCTGAAATTTTTTGCACACACGGTAAAAATCCAGTCCAACTACCTGCAAAATTTCAGATTTTTCTGAGATGCGGAAGTCCGACTTTTTATTTGTGGAACAATTAAAATCCCGTAAATCGGAAAAAATGGAAAAGCACCTCAAATGAGCTCAAAATGTCCGGGGTAGGCATCCAAAAATCCTTATAAATTATCCCCATATTTGTGGAATCATCCTAGGAAGCATTTGACATGGTAGATTTGGAGATTGCTCTTATGCATTGGTTCAATGGGCGATTGGTCCGCTATTGGGGCGTCATTGGTGCGCTATTGGGGCGCTATTGGGGCGCCAATGGTGCGATTTTTCAGTTTTGAGCTGAAATTTTGTACACACACCAATAAAAATCCAATCCAACTACCTGCAACATTTCAAATTTTTTTGAGTTCTGAAAGTCCAACTTTTTATTTTTGGAACAATTAAAATGCCGTAAATCGAAAAAATGTAAAAGCACCTCAGATGAGCTGAAAATGTCCAGGGAAGGCATCCAAAAATCCATATAAATCATCCCCATATTTGTGGAATCATCATAGGTTGCACTTGACATGGTGGATTTTGAGATTGCTCTTATGCATTGGCTCACTGGGCCATTGGGGCGCCATTGGTGCGCGATTGGGGCGCCATTCGTGCGCTATTGGGTCTCCATTGGTGCAATTTTTGAGTTTTGAGCTGAAATTTTGATTTTTAAGTTTTGAGCTGCAATTTTTTACACAAACCAATAAAAATCCATTCCAACTATCTGCAAAAATACAGAATTTTCTGAGAAGTGGAAGTTTGACTTTTCATTTTTGGAACAATTAAAATCAAGTAAATCGGGAAAAATGGAAAAGCACCCCAGAAGAGCTCAAAATGTCCTGGGAAGGCATCCCCAAATCCTTACAAATTATCCCCATATTTGTGGTATCATCTTAGGTAGTATTTGACAAGGTGGATTTGGAGATTGCTCTTATGCATTGGTTCACTGGCCCATTGGTGCGCCATTGAGGTGCTACTGGGGCGCTATTGGTGCGCCATTGGTGCAATTTTTGAGTTTTGAGCTGAAATTTTGATTTTTGAGTTTTGAGCTGAAATTTTTTAAAACAACAATAAAAATACAATCCAACTACCTGCAAATTTTAAGATTTTTCTGAGTTGTGGAAGTCCGAACTTTTTGTTTTTGGAACAATTAAAATCCCGTAAATCGGAAAAAATGGAAAAGCACCTCAGATGAGCTCAAAATGTCCGGGAAAGGCATCCAAAAATCCTTATAAATCTTCCCCATTTTTGTGGAATCGTCTTAGGTAGCATTTTATATGGTGGAATTGGAGATTGCTCTTATGCATTCGTTCAGTGGGCCATTGATGCGCCATTGATGAGCGATTAGTGCGAATTTTGAGTTTTGAGCGGAAATTTTTATTTTTGAGTTTTGAGCTGAAATTTTGTACTCACACCAATAAAACTCCATTCCAACTACCTGCAAAATTTCAGGTTTTTCTGAGATCTGGAAGTCCGACTTTTTATTTTTGATACAATTAAAATCCCATAAATCGGGAAAAATGCAAAAGCACCTCACTTGACCTCAAAATGTCCGGGGAAGGCATCCAAAAATCCTTATAAATCATCCCCATATTTGTTGAATCATCTTAGGTAGCCTTTGACTTGGTGGATTTGGGGATTGGTCTTATGCCTTGGTTCAGTGGGCCAATGGGGCGCCATTGGTGCGCGATTGGGGCGCCAGTGGGGCGCCATTGGTGCGATTTTTGTGTTATGAACTGAAATTTTGATTTTTGAGTTTTGAGCTGAAAATTTTTACACACGCCAATAAAAATCCAATCCAACTACCTGTAAAATTTCAGATTTTTCTGAGATGTGGAAGTGTGACTTTTTATTTTTGGAACAATTAAAATCCCGTAAATCGAAAAAAATGGAAAAGCACCTCAGATGAGCTTAAAATGTCCGGGGAAGGCATCCATAAATCCTTATAAATCATCCCCATATTTATGGAATCATCATAGGTAGCCTTTGACATGGTGGATTTGGAGATTGCTCCTACGAATTGGTTCACTGGGCCATTAGGCGCCATTTGTGGGACATTGGTGCGCGATTGGGGCGCCACTATTGTGACAATGGTGCGCTATTGGGTCGCCATTGGTGCGATATTAAAGTTTTGAGCTGAAATTCTTTACACAAACAAATAAAAATCCAATCCAACTACCTGCACAGTTTCAGAATTTTCTGAGATGTGGAAGTTCGACTTTTTATTTTCTGAACAATTAAAATCCCGTAAATTGGGAAAAATGGAAAAGCACCCAAGATGAGCTCAAAATGTCCGGGAAAGGCATCCAAAAATCCTTATAAATCATCCCCAAATTTGTGTAGTCATCTTATGTAGCATTTGACATGGTGGATTTGGAGATGCTCATTGGTGCGCTATTGGTGCGATTTTTGAGTTTTGAGCTGAAATTTTGATTTTTGGGTTTTGAGCTGAAATTTTTTACACACACCAATAAAAATACAATCCAACTACCTGCAAAATTTCAGACTTTTCTGAGATGTGGAAGTCCTACGTTTTATTTTTGGAACTATTAAAATCCCGTAAATAGGGAAAATGGAAAAGCACCTCAGATGAGCTCAAAATGTCCGGGCATCCAAAAATCCATATAAATCATCCCCTTAGGAGTGCAATCATCTTAGGTTGCATTTTACATGGTGGATTTGGAGATTTCTCTTATGCATTGGTTCACTGGGCAATCGGTGCGTCATTATGGCGCCAATAGGGCGCTATTGGTGCGCCATTGGCGAGCTATTGGTGCGATTTTTGAGTTTTGAGCTAAAATTTTGATTTTTGATTTTTGAGCTGAAATTTTGAACACACACCAATAAGAATCCAATCCAACTACCTGCAAAATTTCAGAATTTTCAGAGAAGTGGAAGTCCGACTTTTTATTTTTGGAACAATTTAAATCCCTTAAATCGGGAAAAATGGAAAAGCACCTCAGATGACCTCAAAATGTCCGAGGAAGGCAACCAAAAATCCTTATAAATCATCCCCATATTTGTGGAATCATCTTAGGACGCATTTGACATGGTGGAGTTGGAGATTGCTCATTGGTGCGCCAATGGTGCGCTATTGGTGCGATTTTTGAGTTTTGAGCTGAAATTTTTATTTTTGAGTTTGGAGCTGAAATTTTGTACACACGTGAATAAAAATCCACTCCATCTACCTGCAAAGTTTATGATTTTTCTAAGAAGTGGAAGTCCGAAGTTTTATTTTTGGAACAATTAAAATCCTGTAAATCGGGAAAAATGGAAAAGCACCTTAGATGAGCTCAAAATGTCCGGGGAAGGCATCCAAAAATCCTTATAATTCATCCCCATTTTTTTGGAATCATCTTAGGTAGCATTTGACTTGGTGGATTTGGAGATTGCTCTTATGCATTGGTTCACTAGGCCATTGGTGCGCTATTGGGGCGCCATTGTTGCAATTTTTGAGTTTTGAGATTAAATTTTGTACACACACCAATAAAAATTCATGCCAAATACAGGAAAAATTTCAGATTTTCCTGAGATGTGGAAGTCCGATTTTTTATTTTTGGAAAAATTAAAATAAACGTAAATCGAAAAAAATGGAAAAGCATCTCAGATGACCTCAAATTGTCCGAGGAATGCATCCAAAAATCCTTATAAATCATCCCCATATTTTTGGAATCATCTTAGGTAGCATTTGACATGGTGGATTTGGAGATTGCTCATTGGTGCGCCATTGGTGTGCTATTGGTGCGATTTTTGAGTTTTGAGCTGAAATTTTGATTTTGAAGTTTTGAACTGAAATTTCGTACAGACACGAATAAAAATCCAGTCCAACTACCATCAAAATTTCAGATTTTTCGAGAAGTGGAAGTTCGACTTTTTATTTTTGGAACAATTAAAATCCCGTAAATCGGGAAGAATGGAAAAGCACCTGAGATGAGCTCAAAATGTCTGAGGAAGGCATCCAAAAATCCTTATAAATCATCCCCATATTTGTGGAATCGTCTAAGGTAGCATTTGACATGGTGGATTTGGAGATTGCTGTTATGCATTGGTTCACTGGGCCATTGGTACGCTATTGGGGCGCCATTGGGGCACCATTGATGCGCTATTGGGGCGCTATTGGTGCGCAATTGATGCGATTTTTGAGTTTTGACCTGAAATTTTGATTTTTGAATTTTGAGCTGAAATTTTGCACACACAACAATAAAAATCCAATCCAAATACCTGCCAAATTTCTGATTTTTCTGAGAAGTGGAAGTCCGACTTTTTAATTTTGGAACAATTAAAATTCCATAAATCAGAAAAAATGAAGATTTTTATTTTTGACTTTTGAGCTGAAATTTTGCACACACACCAATAAAAATCCAATCCAACTACCTGCAAAATTTCTAATTTTTCTGAGATGTGAAGTCGGATTTTTTATTTTTGCAACAACTAAAATCCCGTAAATCGGAAAAAATGGAAAAGCACCTCAGATGACCACAAATTGTCCGAGGAAGGCATCCAAAAATCCTTATAAATCATCCCCATGTTTGTGGTATCATCTTAGTTAGCAATTGACATGGTGGATTTGGAAATTGCTCATTGGTGAGCCATGGGTGCGCTATTGGTGCGATTTTCGAGTTTAGAGCTGAAATTTTTATTTTTGAGTTTAGAGCTGAAATTTTGTACACACACGAATAAAAATTCAATCCAACTACATGTAAAATTTTAAATTTTTCTCAGATGTGGAAGTCCGACTTTTTATTTTTGGAACAATTAAAATCCCGTAAATCGGGAAAAATGAAAAAGCACCTCAAATGAGCTCGAAATGTCTGGGGAAGGCATACAAAAATCCTTATAAATCATCCCCATATTTGTGGAATTATCATTGGTAGCATTTGACATGGTGGATTTGGAGATTGCTCTTATGCATTGGTTCACTGGGCCATTGGTGCGCTATTGGGGGCCATTGGTGCGCCATTGCCGAGCTATTGGTGCGATTTTTGAGTTTTGAGCTGAAATTTTGATTTTTGAGTTTTGAGCTGAAATTTTGTACACACACCAACAAAAATCCAATCCAACTACCTGCAAAATTTCAGATTTTTCTGAGTTGTGGAAGTCTGACGTTTTATTTTTGGAACAATTAAAATCCCGTAAATTGGGAAAAATGGAAAAGCACCTCACATGAGCTCAAAATGTTCCAGAGAAGGCATAAAAAAATCCTTATAAATCATCCCCATATTTATGGAATCATCTTAGGTAGCATTTGACATGTTGTATTTGGAGGCTGCTCTTACGCATTTGTTCACTAGGCCATTGGTGCGCTATTGGGGCGCCATTGGTGCGCTATTGGTGCGCCATTGGGGCGCTATTGGTGGGCCATTAGTGCAATTTTTTAGTTTTGTGCTGAAATTTTGATTTTTGTATTTTGAGCGGACATTTTGTACACAGACCAATAAAAATCCAATCCAACTACCTGCAAAATTTCAAATTTTTTTGAGATGTGGAAGTCCGACATTTTATTTTTGGAAAAATTAAAATCCCGGAAATCGAGAAAAATGGAAAAGCACCCCAGATGACCTCAAGATGTCCGCGGAAGGCATCCAAAAATCCTTATAAATCATCCCCATATTTGTGGAATCATCTTAGGTAGCGTTTTTCATGGTGGATTTGGAGATTACTCTTATGCATTGGTTCGCTGGGCCAATGGTGCGCTATTGGGGCGCCATTGGGTGCAATTGGTGCGCTATTGGGGCGCCATTGGTGCAATTTTGAGTTTTGAGCTGAAATTTTGATTTTTGAGTTTTGAGCTGACATTATGTACACAAACCAATAAAAATCCAATCCAACTACCTGCAAAATTTCAGATCTTTCTGGAAAGTGGTAGTCCGATTTTTTTTTTCTGGAACAATTAAAATCCCGTAAATCGGGAAAAATGGAAAAGTACCTCAGATGAGCACAAAATGTCGGGGGAAGGCATCCAAAAATCCATATAAATCATCCCCATATCTGTGGAATCTTCTTAGGTAGCATTTGACATGGTGGATTTGGAGATTGCTCTTATGCAATGGTTCACTGGGCCATTGGGGCGCCATTGGTGCGATTTTTGAGTTTTTAGCTGAAATATTGATTTTTGAGTTTTGTGCTGAAATTTTTTACAAAAAACAATCAAAACCCAATCCAACTACCTGCAAAATTTCAGAATTTTCTGAGAAGCGGAAGTCCGACTTTTCATTTTTGGAACAATTAAAATCTCGTAAATCGGGAAAAATGGAAAAGCACCTCAAATGAGCTCAAAATGTCCGGGGAAGGCATCCAAAAATCCTTATAAATCGTCCCCATATTTGTGAAATCTTCTTAGGTAGCATTTGATATGATGGATTTGGAGATTGCTCTTATGCATTGGTTCACTGGGCCGTTGGTGCGCTATTGGGGGCTCCAATAGTGCAATTTTTGAGTTTTGAGCCAAAATTTTGATTTTTGAGAATTGAGCTGAAATTTTTTACACAGACGAATAAAAATCCAATCCAACTACCTGAAAAATTTCAGACTTTTGTGAGATGTGGAAGTCTGACTTTTTACCTTTGGACCAACTAAAATCCCGTACATAGGGAAACATGGAAAAGCACCTCAGATGAGCTCAAAATAACGGGGGAAGGCATCCAAAAATCCTTATAAATCATCCCCATATTTGTGGAATCTTCTTAGGTAGCATTTGACATGGTGGATTTGGAGATTGCTCTTATGCAATGGTTCACTGGGCCATTGGGGCGCCATTGGTGCGCTATTGTTGCGCCATTGGTGCGATTTTTGAGTTTTTAGCTGAAATTTTAATTTTTGAGTTTTGTGCTGAAATTTTTTACACAAAACAATCAAAACCCAATCCAACTACCTGCAAAATTTCAGAATTTTCTGAGATGCGAAAGTCCGACTTTTCATTTTTGGAACAATTAAAATCCCGTAAATCGGGAAAAATGGAAAAGCACCTCAGATGAGCTCAAAATGTCCGGGGAAGGCATCCAAAAATCCTTATAAATCCTCCCCATATTTTTGGAATTATCATAGGTAGCATTTGATATGCTGGATTTGGAGATTTCTCTTATGCATTAGTTCGATGGGCCATTCACCATTGGCGCGCCATTGGTGCGCGATTGGGGAGCCAATGGTGCGCCAGTGGTGCGCTATTGGGGCGCCATTGGTTGGATTTTTGACTTTTGAGCTGAAGTTTTAATTTTTAAGTTTTTAGCTGAAATGTTTTAGACAAACCAATAAAAACCCAATCCAACTACCTGCAAAATTTCATAATTTTCTATGATGCGGAAGTCCGACATTTCATTTTTGGAACAATTAAAATCCCGTAAAACGGGAGAAATGGAAAAGCACCCCAGATGAGCTCAAAATGTCTGGGGAAGGCATCCAAAAATTCTTATAAATCATCCCCATATTTGTGGAATCGGAAGCATTTGACATGGTGGATTTGGAGAATGCTCATTGGTGCGCCATTGGTGCGTCATTGGTGTGCCATTGGTGCGCTATTGGTTCGATTTTTGAGTTTTGAGATGAAATTTTGGTTTCAGGGTTTTGAGCTGAAATTTTATGCACACAGCAATAAAAATCCATTCCAACTACCTGCAAAATTTCAGGTTTTTCTGAGAATTGAAAGTCCGACTTTTTATTTTCGGAACAATTAAAATCCCGTAAATGGGGAAAAATGGAAAAGCACCTCAGATGAGCTCAAAATGTTCGGGGAAAGCATCGAAAAATCCTTGTAAATCATCCCCATATTGGGGCGCCAATAGTGCAATTTTTGAGTTTTGAGCCGAAATTTTGATTTTTGAGTTTTGAGCTGAAATTTTTTACACACACGACAAAAAATATCATCACACCATCTGAAAAATTTTATATTTTCGAAGAAGTGGAAATCCGACTTTTTATTTTTGGAACAATTAAGATCCCGTAAATCGGGAAAAATGGAAAAGCACCTCAGATGAGCTCAAAATGTCCGGGGAAGGCTTCCAAAAATCCTTATAAATCATCCCCATATTTATTGAATCTTCTTAGGTAGAATTTTACATAGTGGATTTGGAGATTTCTCTAATGCATTGGTTCACTGGGCCATTGGTGCGCCATTGGTGCGATTTTTGAGTTTGCAGCTGAAATTTTGATTTTTGAGTTTTGAGCTGAAACTTTGTACACAGACCAACAAAAATCCAATCCAACTTCCTGCAAAATTTCAGATTTTTATGAGAAGTTGAAGTCTGACTTTTATTTTTGGAACAATTAAAATTCCGTAAATCGTGAAAAATGGAAAAGCACCTCAGATAACGTCAAAATGTCTGAAAAAGGCATCCAAAACTCCTCATAAATCATACCCATATTTGTGGAATCATCATAGGTAGAATTTTACGTGGTGGATTTGGAGATTGCTCTGATGCATTGGTTCACTGGGCCGTTGGGGCGCCATCGGTGTGCCATTGGTGTGATATTGGGGCCCCAATGGTGCGATTTTTGAGTTTTGAGCTGAAATTTTGATTTTTGAGTTTTGAGCAGAAATTTTTCACACAAACCAATAAAAACCCAATCCAACTACCTAAAAATTTTCAGAAATTTCTGTGATGTGGAAGTCCGGCCTTTTGTTTTTGGAACAATTAAAATCCCGTAAATCGGGAAAAATGGAAAAGCACCCCAGATGAGCGGAAAATGCCCGGGGAAGTGATACGAGCAAGCCAATTCCAAGTGGAACTCAAGTTCGTGATGGCGCCATTAGCTTGCCTCAAGGCCCAGTCACGAGGGCTCGATTAAAGATGTTAAAGAATCGCATGCTACATTATGCTCAAGCTTGGGTCAATCGGGAATTACAAGAAGATAAGTTGGACAAATTTAGAGATGAATTTAAAGAGATTCCTAAGTTTGTGAGCATTTTGAAGGATTCAAGTCAAAAGTAGCCGTTTTTCACCGCTCACGCCGGAAATTACTATTCACTGTCGGAAATTACTATTCACTGCCGGCGTTTACTATTCACTTTCAGGTTGGAAAATTCACTTTGGAGCTAAAGATTCCCACTAGTGTGGTTGGTGTGGTTGGTGTTAGTGTGGTTGGTGTGCATTAAAGAAAACAAAAGATGATTAGTGCTTGTATTTAAAATTCAATCCTTTGCTTTTTGGCTTCTATAAAAGCCAACAATGTACCAAGTTTGGAAATCAGATTATGAATGAAATTTGAGTGATTTTAAGGAAGCTAAATGCTCTCCTTTGGTATGCTTCTTGATTGAGGGATTCAATCAAAAACAAGAGAGGAATTCTCTTGGCTTTACTCTTTAGGATTGATTTCTCTTATCAAGTGTTATTACTTGTGGTGATTAATCAACTCCTTGTATTCCTCATTATTTGTTGCCTAATCCTTTGAGTTTAGGAGGTGAAGAATAGGAATACTAAACCCTAGTTTGATTGGAGATTAGAGGTCTTGGGATCAATTAGTTGCAGAGGTGAACCTAGTGGAATTCTAGGGTTGTTGCTGCATCATTTGGTAGCGGAGCTTATAGGTTCAATCAATCATACCTTGTGTTATTCAATTCTTGTTATTTATACCTTCAGTTGTTCAATTCTTGTTGTTCATACCTTGTGTTGTTCAATTTTTGTTGTTCAATTCTTGTCGTAAAAAAAAAAAATTGCTACAACATCGATGTTTGGCAACCCAACATCGATGTTGGCACAGTAAAATTTAAATTTTTGAAGCCAACGGTCACCAAACATCGATGTCTTAAAACCCAACATCGATGTTCTTGAGCTTCTGCCAAAGAAATTCTTGAAACCAATTGTTTCAACATCGATGTTTTAAACCACAACATCGATGTTCTTGAGCTTCTGCCAAAGAAATTCTTGAAACCAATTTGATGCACACAAGCAAGCACCAAGTGGAGCTGAGGATGGAGATGGCGCCATTAGCTTGCCTCAAGGACCAATCACACGGGCTCGATTGAAGATGAACAAGAACCACATGTTACATTTTGTCCAAGCTAGGATTAATCAAGAATTACAAGAAGACAAGATGATCATGCTTGGAGAGGAGTACATGAAGACACCAACATGTGTTTCGATCATTGGAGAAGAGGCCTAGTCGACTGGAGCATGTGGGTCCCATGTCGACATATCTTTTTAGTTTTTCAATAAAGTTGCCGATTTATATAAATAAAACAATATAAATTTCGGCAAGTCTTTTTATGTTGGGTCAAGTCCATTAATTAATTGAGTTGATTAATTTTGGGCTTAAGTTATTTTGGGTTTTAATTGTAAAGGTTTTAATTAGTGTCCAAGTTATGTGGGCTCAATTAAAAACCTAGTCTAGTTAGGGTTATAAAGTCGGCAACCCTAGGGATTAAATCAAATCCTATTTGACCTAGGTTTGTGTTGTGGCCGACTTAGGGGAGGAGGTGGCCGACTTAGGGTTAGCTTAGTTTAGTATAAATAGGACCTTATGCTTTATAATTAACACACATTGAGATTTGAGAATAAAAAAGTTTGAGGTTTTTATTACCTTGGTTATTTACAAGTAGAATTGAATTCTTCTTGTTTATTTGAGGGATTGTGTTTACTTATCAAGTGATTAAATTGCTTGTGGCGTTTACAAGATTCCTAGCTGTTATTACTCTATTGTTGCTTAACAACTTTGTTTTGTTTTGAGGTGATAGAGGTAATTGCTGAAACCCTAATTGGTTGAATTTGGTTGCTGATCTTGGAGACTTGGATTGATTAGGAGGTGCTATCTAGCTTTGTTCTG
>JAKUCV010001517.1:5143-43727 GCA_028386065.3 Turnera subulata | reverse complement strand
AAGCTTAACGTAGATAGTGAAATCTTCAAGTGAGACTTGAAGGGCTGGATTAGCCACACTAGTAGAGTGTGTGTGAACCAGGATAAATCTCTTGTGTCCTTCATTCTTTTAATTCCGCACTTATTTCCTGCAAAGTTTTTAATTTTCGATCGTAAGCTATTCACCCCCCCTCTAGCTTAAGTCTATTGTTCCTAACAATATGGCGGCGATGGAGTTATTCTGAACACTTGTTTTGAAAATATGTAACAAAATTTGGCATATTTTAAAAGAATTTAGGTGAAAAATTTAAAAAGTACATGCCTTGTTGCCTAATGTTTGTTACATGGTTAAAATAAATTGTACTAGTAATCACTTTGGTAATTAATCGTGGAACACCTTTTTGGACTACTAATTGCTTTGAGATTAATTTTGTATCCATAGCAATAGTAGACTATTTCTTTGAATTTTGTTAATTAATTAGATTAGCTAGTATAGCTAAGCAAGCTAATTTCGAGTGACCTTAAGCTCAAATGGTTTGTGTTTTGGCCGGCCGGACGTTTTCTAGTTATTGATATTTATGCTCGCTTTTTACCAAAAAAATGGTGTTATAAGGCCGAATCATTGGATCCAACACGGCTTCTAGACTTGACAATCTTAGTTTGTTTAGACAAGGAAATTGTACCAGAGAGCAAAGTAAGACACATAAAAGATTGAAGCCATAACATATGTAATATGACGTTACAGTATCCCAACGAATGAATACTATAAACATCAAAATGTAATACCCAGGAAGATAAACGTACTGATACACTACCATTCATTGTAATTTAAGTTGTGTACCACGGACACAACACAAACTTTTTTTTTTATGCACGTAAGAACGCTGTGTGGGATCATGTCCCTCCACCAGACCACCATAAAAAAAAAAAAACAAACTAAAATAACAAGGAAAGATGGTTTGGACACAACACAAACTGATAAAGGGGAATGGGCAATGTACCTTTTTTTGGGGAGGGGGAATTCCATTATCCATTGCTCTGGTGCTAATTGAAGCAACTCTTTGTCTCAAAGAAAGATTGAAGCAACTCTCCAAGCAAATCACTTCAACACATTCAGATTTCTTTATAGTGAGACACTACCACTTTCACATTTTACTACTCTTGGAAGTTTCATGAGCAGGATTCCCCAATACATAACGCAATGCTTAATAACCTGTGCATGTCTAGTATGTTTCGGTTAAATTGATGAAGCAATTCATGGTGGCTAATTAAAGGAAGCCCTCGGTCATGAGGCGCATGGCTGCCCCGGGTGTGAACTTTCTTGCAAACAGGAAACAAGGAGCCCTCCTGTGATTGACATAGCACCACTCAATCCGATGCGCACCAGACTCAAATTGTATGTGGTTGATAGCCTGTGAGATCAGATTATTGAGAAGCTAGTCAAATGAACAAGTTGGTAATGTTGCAACGGAGGCATGGAGGAAGGTGCTTGGTAAGGGAACAACAAATGAAGGGCAGAACTTTTTTTAGCTCACAAAGAAGTTCCATTCTTTGCATAAAACTATCCAATGTTGACTAAAACCAATACCATGCTCTATAATGCTATGCTTTCGATATGTTCGGTTGAGTTGTTCTCTGACTAGACTCACCTTTATGCCGTTGATTCTTTGAGGAGCTGCATCAGCGTACTTGAAGGTGGCGGGGTGCCATGATCTTACTGTTCTGTTCCCTTTCTTAACAGATTCATTCCATAAGCTGTAAGTCAATGTTCTTCTTTCTACTTCATTCTCAAATCCAGTGATCTTGTCACAGGAGGAAGACCGAATTCGTATCAGAAACCGAAAGTAAAAGAATGGAATGGAACCCATTATTTGTAAATTTGTAAAATACTTAAAAGAACCAGCAACAGACAACTGCTTGCTCACTGTTATTAATGTCTGCACATAGTGCTCATCGGGAATACAATTACGTCTCTTTGGAAAAATTTGAAGCAGATCCTCCTCAAGTGCTGCATCATCACCTGTACCAGTATCCATCAAACAGAACAATCAGTTGCTTGTCATACTCACGGCAAATTCCAAAAAGCAGACATTGTAGAGGGTACTCACTTAGGAAGCTCTGCAGCATCTTCTTTATCTCCATAAATTCTGTTGAAGGCCATCTCTTACAAAAGTTAATCATCAGAATCAAGCAGTATCAGTTCCTTCTATTCAGAAAACTTAAAGACAAATTGAGATTAGTACTATAGTAGCTTTTGAACTGGAGATAGATGAAAGCAAAATAAAATTCCTGGTCTCCTCATTACCTTGCAAAATTCCTTAAAGACAGGAAGTACAGTATGATCATCAACAACTATTTCTGCATGTCTCCTGACCAAAGAGATCCACTGAAAGTTGTTCATCAAGCATCATATGACAAACAATTATACTTTGTTTCTCAAAAAAGGAAAAAGAAAACACATTGCCACGCTAAGGAAGGAACTAAGCAAAGATAAAGGAGGTTAGCCTAAAATACCTGAGATCCTTTTCGCCATTTGTCCTTTCGGATAACAGGCGCCATCTTGTAGGTGTAACGCTTTTCCCTCACATTAATAAAGCTGCAAGAAAGAAAATTCAGTAAACCTTATTTCTTTCACATGGTCAAGAAACATGAACTGAATGATAAGTGAGCAAACATATACCTGTCAACAAAGCTTTTCTGAGAAGATATTAAATAGCTATAAATGTAGCTGAAATTGTACAAAGGGACGCAGCTGCAAGTATCGGAAACATTCAAGTCTTGACAGCTTAAGTTAACTTGCTGGTGAATAGACATGATAAGAATTTTGATGATTACATGTGCTCATAAAGTCTAACCTATCTGAGAGGAGAACAAATCTTTGATTGGCTGGATCATCGAGTGCTGCTTCAAATAACAACTTCTCGGCTTCTATCATGCTTGATTCTCCCCATGCAACCTAAAGCAGACATATAGGACGTGCAGGTAACTTCATTTCTTAGCACCATCCAAGAAAATGCGGTAAACATTATAACAAACTAAGAAAGAAGAGGAAACATTGATAAGCCTCCAATAACGTACTTGGACAGTAATTAGATCAATCAATAATGAAGTCAAACAGTAATCTTAAGATAGATTAAATAAACATCGTGAGTACCTGGATACTATTGTTTAGTTGCCGGCCATAAAAGAAAGCTGAGCTTGTAGTTGTTTCATTGAAGACAAAACCAGGCACTGAATGTACATAAATTGAAAAATTCCCGACGTCTCCATTCTGTAAGACAGCATTTCCAGAATTCTTATATTGGTTTCTTTGCTTTAGTTTCCATGTGATATTCATATACATGCTTGACTTTTGCCAACTCTCGTGTTCGCTTGTTATGATCTTCATCAGTTTGTGCAACCTCATTTCCAAGGCAGAAAACACATAAAAAAGCATGCAACAAAAAAGAAATAAACCAACCTTGAAGAAAGCATCCCAGAGAAAATCAAGAGGAAGGTCACCACGAGCGAGAAAGAGAAAAGCAATCTTGAGGGGTGCTACTTGATCATCATAGACGAAGGAATGAGTGGCCGAAGAAGCAAAAGATGTTGAAAACTGAAGCTTGAACTGAAAATGAAATTTAAGATAAACCAAAAGGACACAAAGGGCACAAAGATAGATCACTATCTTTGATACAAGTCTTAGGTGGTGTAGCTCTGGTGAGGATAACAGCCTCTTCTTTGTCATCATAGTCATAGCCAGCCAAGAGTGTTTTGCTTTGCTCCCTATCACACACACAGAAAGTGATGAATAGGGCGTTAATGGAAGGGGGCGTTATTTGTGTGAACTTTGAAGGAAGAGATGGAAACATTTAAAAGGGAAGTCGAAACTGACTGTAGGAGAAGAATTGTGCACGCCATGTTAAGCCGTAGTTATTAAAAGGCTTAACAATTAATTATTCATGTTGAACAGTGGCCGTTTCTTGTAGGAGTAAGACATCAGGTTTCTTCACCCTAACATTACATTTCTTGATCCCTTCTGATGAGGAGGCCAACAGAATCATGCTATTTCAAATAAGCGAAAACCAGCTATTCATACGACAGTGGTTAACTGTGGGTTTTAAGTGAATGAAATAAATAATATCTTGGAGACCTAAAGATATGATCCATTTTTAATCTCTAGGCCACAAGGGGTGATGAAAAACGTTTTAATCATTTGATTAAGGACCAAACCTGCTTTGGATCATAAGATGGCCGATTTGATGCATGTATTTGTGGGATTTAGCAACTGACATAATGAAACAAATGATATTTTATTGCGTGGTAAAAAAGAATATTTGGAAAAATATGTTGGTGCATTACAGCCCCAAAAATCATTCAGTAAGTAGTATCTCTCTGGTATGATGTTTACATATACATGATTAAATTTCACAAGGTGCCCCCAATATCCAGGCACCGACCCCCACCCACTTCATGGCATTCAACGACTTGAACGATGTTAAAGAACCATTCTTTTCCCCCATTTTCAAATTAGACTGTTGGGCGTGCACAAGTGCCTGTAAGTAACAAGCTGAAGAATCGTCGTCAGCTACACCAGCTTCTGCTAATTAGTGCTTCTCATCAGATATGCTACGATGCATCCCAACATTGCTCCGACAACAACCTACGCCAAATTAATATAATGGTTATTACTACACAGAAGTCAGTACCTTACAAGTTTCTGCCTGAAGCATCATAGTTGATGTGATAAAAGAAAGAACAACATGACTTTATGATTCTGCAATTTCTATTTCTAATGCCTTCAAACACCACAGATATACCTATTTCACTATTCTCTCTGGCCCTTCAAAATAATGTGCAAAACAAAAGCAGAGTTGCCTGCTTGGTGATTCAAGACCAAAAGGTTACAAACGACAGATTGTAATTTGACTGGACCAGCTTTCGGCTAGGAAATACGGTTACAACTGCTGTTGAATATTTGTAAAATTTAATGATTGCTCTTTTATTTAATGAACATTAATGGCGCAAGTGGCTCTGAGCTGGCTAAAGCTCCAAACTGCTGTGAAGAATGTTGTGATAAAGGATTTTAACCAACCAAGCTTCCACGAGGTCAAAGCCTTGAAACCTAAAAGCAAAACGCTTACAACTCCTCCCTAGAATAACTGCTACTGACATACAACTCCTGCCAAGATAATAAAGCTCAAAGCAGATTACCATTGTAATAGTCTAACTGCTACTCACCTGAAATGGAGTGTGTCCAAGTAATTCACGTAGAGGTCTAACGCTAGATAGTGGGTGTTCCGGAGGAAACTCGCAGACTATTTGATTCAGCAACTACAATAAGAAACACACAGTAGCCTATCAGAGAAGGCTCATGATAGTCTCAAAATATACCAGCAACAATCAAGAGATAATAAATCCAACCAAATTTTACATTGTTGTGTCAACATGACTTACTTCAGCTTGGCGGCCTGCATGTAGTCTGACCCCTGAGGCATCGTACATCACCTGAAAAATATTGAATACTATCAACAGCACAGAACAAGTCCCAGTACCGCATCAGAGTTGAATAAGCTATTATGGATTTAAATATAAGAAAAAGAATCCAGCCCAAGGAGGCTTTTTGAACCATAATGATTGCGATGCACCTAGATTCATTTCTCATGCAGTATAAACCAGGCATTACCAAATTATGTACGATTTAAAACAATTATGAGCTAGCAAAGCAAGCTTCCAGCAATGACCTACGACAACTCATTAAGAATTATAGGTTTCTGAGAATATGGAAGCGTGTGCGAAAGCTTTAAAGCATGTTTGGTTGGATGTAATCGGATGTAATTCCATTTTTCTTTTTCTTTCAAAAGTATTGTACGTTGCATAGGATGAGCATCAGAAATAAGCTCATGAGCTGACTGTTTCATTATCACGAGGTATTAGCTCATGAGTTGTTTCCATATACTTCCTCTCCTCTCGGGAAGAATGACGTATAGAAAGCTATGACTGCAACAGCAATTAGAGGAAATGGAATGCAATGGACTTTGCAACTAAGCAAGCCCCTGCAAATTTGCTTACAATGCATATCCTAGTGGTTCTAAACAGAACCCCAAAGCGAGTTAAGATAGAACATGTTTCTACTCGTCAAATGCATTTCAACTTTGAAGCAACCAAGATTCCGAAGAAAAAAAGGAGTCGGCCTACCAATATTACGCAGCAATACAATAACATATCATACCACCAAATCAATCAAAACTACACGAATTCTGCTTAAAATTGAAGCACAAGGTGGATTCAGATAACAACACGACAAGGATACCAGTACCAACAAAATTAAGCAGGAGAAAAGTGGAAAAGCATACCACACAAGCCAAGACAACAGCGATGGCAAAAGCCGGAGATTGTGTCCCTTGATGAAGGCCAATAGACATGGCTAAAGCGGTCACGGTGGCAGAATGTGAGGATGGCATTCCACCAGAATCCATGACCCTCTTAGAATCCCATCGCTTCTCTTTAAACCTGAGCACCTAGGAGAAGCAGATCGAAAAAGCTGAGCTCATAGCATATCACCACTTATAAAAAAGAAATCATCTTCAAACAACAATGAGAAGAACAGATCAAAAGACACATTTTTGAGAGTAGGAGGAAGGACCCTTTTGTCTCTCTAAAATCAGTGATTTGTTCAAATTAAGAAGCAATTTCACATTTTGATATTTTCGGATTAAAGCAAAATCTGTAATTAATATTCAAAAGAAACAAAAACGAAAATTCAAAACCTGCACAGTAATAATAATAGTTAAGAGGAATGGACCAGGTGGTGAATAGCTTGAGGAACTGGGCGATGGCGAAGGCGAGGAAGGCGGAGAAGAGAGGGAGGTTCATCGCTACCAACTTCGATGACGACGACGGAGGAGGCGGCGGCGGCGACGTCGTCGTCGAGGAGGCCTTCGCAACTCCGACGCGGATCATCTCTTCCATTTTCGTTTACCAGTCTTTTGTTTTTTTTTGTATTTTCACTGAAATCTGTGTTGTTTTCTCACTTTCTTCTCCTCTCTCTCCCTAGAGTAACGGAATGTAATTAAAGGGTTAAGTTTTGTAAGAAGTAAAACCATCAAAGAACTACCATCCCAGGATGAGGAGGAACAGAGGAAGAAGCAGGAAGGATTAATTAGGATGATTATGTTTATCATAAAATTATTAATACTACATAGTTTAATAATTTGGATTACCAGGATTATAATATTGAGGATTTTGTACTCTTTTGGTTGCTTGTAAGTGTATTTACATTAATGTAGGGAAATAAAGAGAAAATAAAGAGGAGGAAATACGTGTAAGATTTTCTTAAACTAAAATCATATTGGAAGAAATTTTTTTATTAAGCAACAATTTGGTATCATTTAAAAAATGTTATGGTAGTTGATACTTAAAGGAGAAAAGTAAGTGGCGTTTGTGCAATAAAATTGTTGCTTTGACACTGTGACATGTCTAACTAGGCTCCCATTTCTCCATGAGCTGCTTCTTTTGAATTTTGATAGGCTGCAATCTGCATGCTCCACAATGTTCAAGGGTTATAAGCAAGATTAAAGAAAATGATAAAGTACAAGGGACTTGAAGAAATAAAGGCATTTCTCTCTATCAGCTCTAAACATTATCACAAATGCCCTAAATTGAATTATTCTTGCTTTAGCTCAAAAAATTGAACTGTTACTACAAAGTTGTAGTTTGTGTAAATATGCTATCATACCCACTCTCTACGTAATGGCAGGATTTTCTTGCCAAAGGATCTCTCAAGCTAGGCCAGCTATCTGCGGTTTCCAGGGAAACCAAGTTGTCTAACAAGGAAAAGCGGAAATCTCCTAGCCCCACTGTTCATTCCTCTATCAGTTCCCTACTACCAGTTGTCTGGTTAGGCCCTAACTCATTTACAATTTTCCTAGATCTTCAACCAGTTCAATCTCCTCAGGACTCAAATTTACACAAGTAGTCAAAGCAGGAGGTTTCAGAGGAGTGGATAATCCTGAGCTTCAGGAATGGAGGATGCAACTGAACCGCTGTGTTTACTGGGCGCCGGCGTGTTCCTTCGAGATTGCCTCTTTGTAGGCACCAAAGCAGGTTCTTGATCCACCAGCACCTCTTCAGGTGCTTCATCGCTGTCACTATCATCTTCACCTTTGAAGACTGGGTGGATGTAAGCACTTTGAAGGAAGCTTTTCAAGTTCAAGTTAGGCTCCTTTGTACGCTCTAATGTGTCTTTCATCATTGCTTCCTGGAAAACAATGGAAATTCCGATAAAGAGAGGATGGAAGCAACGGAAAGGAAAGAAAAAAAAAAGAAACAAAAACATGAAGAATAGCTGCAAGCATATTAAACCATGCATGTCAAATATTAGTTTTAGTCATAAAGTTTAAAAAACCAACCTGTAATGGATATTTATTAAAAGCAGATTCGTAACGCCCTTTGCAGAACAGATGGAACCATATTGTTAATACTGGGAGTGCAATGAGCAAGGGTGTTGACTGAGCAGCAGATTTCGTGCTTAACAATCCCATTAACAGCAGCTGAGAAACAATAACTGCAACAATGATGCGTCCATGGACATCAGGCCAGAATGCTCCAGCGCTCTCATATTCCTGATTGTAAACGTTTATGACCTACAAGTGCATAGAGACATCAGCTTATTGAGCAAGAAATTCTTTGCAAATGCGCCAATGTTTTTGGTGCGGAAACATATTCAGTGAACTGCAAATAACAAAAATGGAGGTAATTGATGTGGACATGAATTTCTGGTTGAAACATAACCATTTACCTGATGACGATATACAACATATGCTAGGCTGAAGAATACTATTATGAAAGGAAGCAAGATTGGGGAGACAACAGCATAAACAAGGCCCAATAAGAAATAGAGTTGTATTTGTGGTTCTCCTGTGTTGAAACCAAGGGTTCCTGGATCCATAGCCTCTTCTCTGTCCTTCTCAGTCTTCACCAAGAAAAAATTCTTCAAGTGATAGATTATTAGTGGCTTCAGCCTCAATATCTCCCCAGCAACTCCAGCCCAGCCATCAACCATTATGTAAGTTATGAAGAAAGTTGCTTTTGAAGGAATTGTGACGCCAATTGTCTTCGGAATCCTGCAAACCCAGTAAACTTAAACCTTGTACCAATAATATATCAATCCAATTGAAACTCAAGCATAATGCAAATTAAAAATGCAGTTTCCGCTTGCTGCACAAGAGGCTCTTTTTCATAGAAGATAATGGGAGTGTACAGAAATATTTGTATTAAAAAAAGAACATTAATCAAAGAAATTAACTACAATGCAACGGAAAATGAACATTAATAAAAGAAATAGACTACAATGCAATGGAGAAGAACGTACTCATCTGCAGACTGGTGGATGAAATTATTTAGTTGTTGAAATGCAGTTCCAGTGATTATGCTCCCGAGAAAGACATTAATAAATTGGAAGATATAATATCTAGTTGCAGACCGCCTCTCCAGGCCTGATAGGCTTATGAATCCCTCAAACTTGGACATCAGCATCAATATCGAAGGTAGGAATATAAGAAATATCTTCAAGGCAATTCCAGGAAGGAAACCTTGAATGAATGACTTGACGACTTTCCTGCATGAAAAATCAGATAATATCATAATATGCAAGGGAGAGAGGATGCTGAGTAGATTAGTGCGAAACCAAGAATGAATGGATGGATTTAGAAGAGGTATTAAAGAAGAAAAGGATATCTAAGCACCAAGAGTTGTACTTGTGTTAGCCAACCCAAGCCAAAGCCAGAGTAAAGCTTCACATGTATGAGTTGTTATGAAGGTACTTTCAGATTTGATAGGCTCTATGTTGAATTTCCTACACTTACAAAGATGATTTGAACTCATTTCTTTTACATATCTTGTGGTATAAAGTAGCTCTACCGTTTTTACCTTGATTTGAAAGAAAAATAAGTGCCAAAAGTCCAAAAGAAGACCCTAATGCGAATGAGAGTGCATGACTATCTCCTATAGCTGCAGTAATTGTCCTCATTTCCAGCCCTTTATAAAGTTGAAGAGAGAAGCATCATCACTACATAATATTGTTTTTTGTGCTAAAATGGTTTTATAAAGAAAAGCTAAACAGTTTATGAGCTAGCACAACAAGTAATATAAGTAGAAGCATATTAAGTCATACAAATGCATCAAAATCATTAGACAGCTGAGGCTCCCAAAACAGGTCAAACTTCTAAAGACACAAAGTAATAACAAATCAAACAGAAGGAGCACGGTAGCAATCTTCCAATATTTGCAGACTACACACTACTAATATGATGCATTTTTTACAAGCATCTATAGCATGACAGGACAAACTGGCACACATGTTAAATAGTATTAAATCATAACATTAAGGGCGTAGCAGAACAAACAGTGAATACAAAATCACCATGGCAGAATAAGATACTCACGTTTCAATTATTGGTTTGAGGAAAGGGGCTGCTTTCTCAATGTCTTCAATATTTGCTAAGGACTGTACCAGTGCAATTGGAATCATGAAAAAAAAGGTAAGGAAGAAAAATGCAACGGCGATGATAAGCCTCCTGACAGCAAGTGAAACAAATGGAATGGCCAGGTTGTTCCAATAAATATCTCGGGGCTCCGGAGCCCACTCAGTTAACCATAAAGTTGGGTTTCTGGATTGTTGAGTTTGTGCACAAACGGCAGCTCCCCACCGGGTTTTGAAGGAAACAAATGCTGCTGGCATGATAGATTTCGGGTTGTTCACAACATTATCTCTCTCAATTGAAATCTGGAAGTTTAGAAAATATTAAAAGTAACGTAGTTAACTGAATGCTTCAAGATCAAAATCTAGATGCACATGCACAGTTCTATTCAACAACAAGCAGTGGCAAAGTTTATCAAACAGAGAAGTGGTTTTCGAGAGGCTAGAAGTACTAAATCAAAGTTGTCACTTACTTCCTTTGATAATCTTTCAATCTCTGATGTATAGTAATCAATTGCGTCCACTCTCTTCCCCCAAAGGCCGAGAAAACCAGTCTGTTTGATGATAAGTTCTCGGTAGTTGTTAGTAATAAGAAACCAAAAAAGTTTAGGATATAATTTTGTTGTATATGAAAGCCAAGAAAAATCCAATTCAAGAAGCATGACAAACTGAGAAAAGGAATGTGAAAATGCGGGAACTCAAAAAGATACTAAAGACTTCACACGTAGTACTGTATTTGCACTAAGTACCTTTGTTAAAGGCTTTCTAGATTGGTTCCTTGAATATTTGAGCTGATAGTAATCAAACCAATTCTTCATCTTTTTCTTCTCTTCGACTAACTTCGAAAGTTCATTAGCATTGTATACAACCTGAAAGCAAAAGATAATATTAACTGAAGAAACTTAAAATAAATATTAGTGGATGTCAGAATCCACCCAGAGTAAATTTTTTTCCTGGAATACAAGTTCAATATACAAGAATAAATCTTTTCCTGGAACACAAGTAGTTTTTACTTGGTTAATGAAACCATATGAGGAAATCAGAGATTTTCACTAACCTACCATAAGTATTTTAGCCTACCTACTTGATGGAGTACAAATGATAAAGAGTCCATGGTAGTACTGGAGTTTGAATAGCTAGTGCAGTTTGTCACTGATCTAAAATAGTTACAGTCACACAACAGTTATTTGTAGCTTTAGAACTTCAGGAAAAAGGAATTCCTTCACACAGTTGCCACAAAATCTACTATAGCTCTTTAACAATCTTTTAAGTTCCCAGTACTTTCTCCTTCGTCCTTGTCCTTGTCATGGCAAGTTTTATAAGATTTACTCCCAGATAAACAGAAAAACAAGAAGCAGCCATTAATAGAAAATCATGGCTGACCCTGCAATAATCTTAACTCAATTTCCAAACCTTCATCACTGCACTCGTGACCTTGTGGACATTCCAAGTGTAGGTTTATTTAGCATGACACTCATCGCCTTAACATGAAGGCATGAATAAACTAATCTCATTATCTTTACTTATTGGTTGGAAAGCATATCAGTTAACCTTAGACTACTGTCTCTCCATGTGTGTGTGTTCAATTGTAGGCGTTTTTAAGCATTTCATATCCATCCATCTGCGCAATATAAAAAATCCAAACCTGATGAGTGAGGAAGTGATCAGGATGGTTGACTAGAAAAAAATGTTCCACAAGCTGACTAACTGTTTCATCAGGATCCGGTGGTACATTTCTAACCAGTACCTAAAAAAACATAAATTTCAAATCAGGAAGAGGAAGCAAGCAGTTACTCTAATAGTTTCCAAATAAAAATGCACATTTCTGCTCTCATGACTTATAACACTCAACCACTACATAAGGAATAACACTGCCCAAAAGCAATAGTCGAATCATTCCAAATAAAAATGCTAAACCATCTGTCTACCGAGGTTTTTCAGTATAAACAGAATTCATGGTCTGCAAAAGGTGGGCACTATAAATGACATGAGGAGAGAAGGCTAAATTGATCCAAGAGACATCAATTTACAACTGAATTTACTAGAGAAATGAGGGGACAATGTGCCAAAATACTGACGAACAATAAAGGAACCAAAAGATTTTACCAATCTCTCTTTCCATAACTTTTCACAATTTCTATTGGAAACTATATGATGATCTATATAAACAGAAAGAAGGTAAGAGGCTTCATAGAATGCTAGTCTGCAAAAGTTATGCTGCAATTATATCTGACTGAAATGTCCACCAAACAAAACAAATGCTGAATAACATGGCGATCAGTTTTGGGTAGATGATAATGTAATCACTCAGAAAGAAGAAATGCCCCTCTAGAGTGACACAATGATTAAATGGCAATGTCTACACCTGTAATATCAAACTGCTACATGAACTGGTCTTATATTACTTAATGTACCTCAGAAGTTATGTGGTTCATTGCCACAGTTTTTAGACATTTAAGCTCTAATATATATGTGAAATGAATGACGTTAACTGGATGGTAAAAAGGCAATCTTACTGTGAATTGATCAGGTCGCCGTTGTTCTGATGCAAGAAAATGCAACCTCATTGAGGCCACTATCTCATATTCCCTTTTCAACACGTAGCATGTCCAGAAGGTAAATGCATAAGCCATTACCAAATGCGTCCAGAATCTGCAAGGATACTTTTAAGTTTTTAAAGTTGAATCTTCTTTTTTTCAGCCAGCAAAAAAACAATATTCAAGGGAAGCAGAATGATTTTCAAGCTCAGAAAAAGAGCTTGATCACAAGTTAACAAAACATTGACCTTAAAAAAAGAGCTACAAACTTCGCGAGTTCCTACGAATGGAATTATAGAGTTAACAGAATATTAAGAGCAAAAAAGAAAAAAACTAACTGGATTTTGGCGATAACACTAACTTAGAAACAAAAAGAAAGAAAAAGATCAACCTAACATCTTAATATTATTAGTTACCTGGTTGATCCTGTTGGGACATTTGATATTGAGAGCTTATCCAAATCACTGTGATCAACTTTAGAATGCTCCAAGGTTTTATTGGTCCAATTAACTGGGACTAGAATTGAGAAAGCCAGGAATGCAATAGGAACAAAAATTTTAAGCCTGCACTTAGAAAAGCAGAATCAGTCTCGTAGTATAAGATTTCAAAGATCCAAGGCTCAACGTAAACATTCAATGATTGAAGCAACATGTCTCAAATGCAGAAGAGATTTCTATTATATGAACAAAAAGAACAATTTTTTCTCTTAACAACAGCTAGTTGATGAAAGTCATATTCCAAATTAATACATCTGTTGCTGCCAATAAGAGCTGAACTGGCAACAAATGAAAAGATCAATATCTCTACAGCTAAACTGTGACCAAAAAGATGAATTATTAGAGCATACCCAGTTAAGTAAATCCTCAAGTAAACGGCAGAGTCCAATCCTGCATGATCAATGAGCTCCGGTTCCGGCATTTGCAAAGCTGCCGGCATCCAATTCAAAAACCTTATATACGACCTGAAGTCCAAATTCACAAACTTGCCTACAAATGCACCGCCACTCCCCAGTGGACTGGACCTCAAACCCTTAATATACCATTTTGGAAAATACACCCTATCATTAACAGGCTGGATCCTGAGTATTGCAAATGCTATGAAGAAGGCAAATGCAGTAAGTATGTTTATAGCTGCTGCCATCCCAATGTCAGCAAGTGTCGCCATTTATCCCCCACAGTTTTGCTGTTTCCTGTTTGCTGCAAGTGGAAGGTTGCTGACGAAATATAAGAAACAGGAATCATGTGAAACAAAATCCACGATCCGGGTTGTTAGGGGAAGTGGTAAGGCAAGGAAAATCTACATCACATGGAAATGCTGTTAATTATGCAGACAGACATTTAAAGAGTCAACATCAGATTCTTGCAGACAAAACTCTCAATCTTCAACACCTTCGGTCATGTAACTACAGTAAAGTTAACAACTTTAACTCACCAAAACTAACGTATAGAAGAGATTTACTTCACCTTCCGCTTGCAGGATTTTCACCGGGAAATGAGGGAGTAAAAAAAAAAATGAAAAGGAGAAAAGAAAAAAATAAAGGGGGGCTTCCTTTCTCTTTAAAGTCTGGTTCTTTTCCTAAATTTCTCTCACTTTCCTCCAATTTCGCAGCAACCAAACAAAACAGAGAGACACAACAAAGAAGAAGATTCAAAGACTTCTCACCTCGAAATCTAAGGCGTCCACACCTCCAAGCAACTAGAAAACGGCAGCGTTTGAGTCCAATGCCAAACTATAGCACCAATGAAATGCGTCACTTGAAACAACCAAGAGAAACAGTACTAGAGGAACACGAAACAGGAACAAGAACGAGCACAAAAGACACCAAGCAAAACCGAACACACACTAAAACTAAAACCCAAAACAAAAAAGAAGACTCTTTTTTTTTTGTTGTTGTTGTTTGCTGTCAAGACAGCACAGAGAGAAATCCTCCGTGGGTGGTTATCTTAATCGGCAGTGAAGTAAGATTCGTGTCTTTGATGGCAGTTTCTGCTTCGCTCTTGCGTTTGTTTATGTTTTTTTAATAACACAACAAGAGTGTAAAGAGACAACGTACGAGGGAACTTGATGATGATGTGTCACTGTTTGTGACGTTACGAATGCAAAACGGTGTCATACTTGGTCTTGTATTGGTCGGTTTAAGTTCATTTTTATTGTGCTTTTTGTGTTGGATTGGTAAGGGCAAATTTGGTATTGGAAATATGGTGTCATTAAAAAGGTCAATAAAAGATGTCAATAAACTCTTGTTTGGTCGGTTTTTATAAAATGGGGCATGTGATAGGCCTTCTCTTACGTTGGATCCCTAACGGCTACTACTACCACCTAAACGACAAAAAATCTTAGCTTTCTTTTTCTCTCTGGTCAAAAAAAAAATTTCAATGAGAAAACAAAAACAAAAATATATAGAGCATGCTTTGTTAATAAAAACTTTAGTAAATCATCCTTTTTGCCTATTATTTTTTAAATCCAAATGTTTATGGGTAAGCCATGAAAGGGAATATGTTTAAGAAGACAGATAAGTTATGCAACTTTAACTGATTGCTTACTATTTTTTTTTGGTCAAAATTGACTTTTTATGCTAAAACAACCAAATGAGGGCATCACTCTCCTTTAGTTAAACAAAGTAAGAATCATCCGTTTTGATAGGCTTTTTAGTTCTTTAGCAAATTGGTTCCATAACTCAAAATGGTGAAAAATCTACCAATTAAATATTCTAGTAACTTTTGACCTAACGAAGCAGATTGGAAGAGATTGTCTTTCCTTATTGTCTATGAACAGACTGGAAATGGATGATCCTATTCTTTTTTAGCACCCAAAAAATTATGAGATTCGGATTTGTTATGCCATAATAGTCATCACAAATGGGCATAAAAAGCAATCAGTGTCTATTATATTGTCATGACATGACGAAGGATCTATTTTGTGTATCATAGCTCTGCGAGTTAATAATTGTACTTAAGTTTTTAACAAAGGTTGAGTCAATAATTGTAGGGCCCTATGTTATGGGGAGTTCTTTACCCCGCTCTGCTGTATATGTAACTCATACTGATTGACAATTTCAAGGGCGTTAGCCCCTCTAATTCACCAAAAAATAATTGTACGGCTTTCCTTGGAAAGCATTGATAGAGATAATATAGATGTCCTACTTTTCGGATTATAAAGACAATATATTAATTTTATTTTGGGAAGAAAATACAGTACAAGAAAAACAAAATTACGTAGGGCCAAGGATACGTAATATATCCTAGTATTAGTCTCTTTCCTTTTCTTTTAACATCACATCCTAGTACTAGTCACATTGATGTTCGAAAAGGAGGAAATAATGCTTTCCATCTCAAAGGTGAAAACGAAAAAAGTGCAGCATCCCCTTTCAAAAGATTGAAAGGCTACTCATCCATTTCCTCTTTAAAATCGAAGTCTAATTCATCCACTTTTCAAATTGATATTCTTTCGGTTTGGTGGGATACTACTCTAACTTAGTTTAATTTTTTTTTTCTTCATCTAGATATCTCCACACCTGTTTTACACTTCAACTAATTTCGGGCATACCAAAAACGAGATTATTGAAACATCCATCCTTTGTATAAGCCGCTGTCTTTTTTGTTTTGGTCAACATCTATAAGCGCCAAGCGGCTTTCCCTTGTTTGTTCATGAAAGATGTCAAAAAAGAAAAATGAGGGCCCTCTTGAACAAATTCAATGTTGTGTCGGCAAGGCAAGCAATTAATCAGGGTTTACTCTACATAAGCCAAGGTGTAGAGTGACATGAAGAGGCCATTAACTAAAAATTTGTAGACAAGTTTACGCATAATAGGAACAGACAGGGCCAGTTGGACACAATCACAGAATAAATGACAATCTCTGGATTTGCAGAAAAGCAAGTTCTGACATGCTTGTCCATGGATGGGAAGATAGGTATAGAAGTTGGCTTAAAGCTTGGATTGCTTGTCCATATACTTGGCGTGATTAGGCCGGGAGTTTTGGAATGCAAACTCCGCCAACAATCATCACGAGACTTAGAAATCCCACACAATAGCCCGTGCGGCATTTAGGCAAGAACCCCAATCTCAAGCATAAGTCAGCCTAAACCCCGCTACCACGCTAGCAAGAGAACACTCGGAAAAATATTGGAGGAAAGCAAAGTGTATATTAATACCAAAGTGTTTGTACAAGTGTGAGCCCCGTGCTCTTTACACTTGAATACCCAAAGTTCCCATCTACCCCCAAAATGAGGAGACTCCTCTCCTATTTATAGGCCATCCACCTTCTCAATGGATGGTTAGGATCGCGCCTCTAGAAGGCTCCACGATCTAATGGCTACAAATACAAGTTCCAAATATTTCTACCATAAATATCTACCCATCCTTATCACTTGGCCTAGAATGTTCTAGACACTCTAGAACATTCCCCAAGCTTCCCAAATATTCCATAATATTCTATAAGGTTCCAGGAAGTTCTAGACCTTTCCAGAACTTCCAAGACCTTCCACCCGCTTCTAAAATTCTCCGGAATCTTCCCCAAGGTTCTAGAGAACTCCACACCCTTCTAGAACTTTCTAGAACTCTCTAGTGTGTACCACCACCATCTAGAGAATTCCGCCATTCTCTGGAAAAGTCCACACGTTTCTTGCACATTCCGGGCCTCTCTAGAATCTTCCGCGCAATTCTTGAGCCCTTGTCGCGCACCGCGTGACATCCTCCCCCACTTGTTGACGCAACGCCCTCGTTGCGCTCCCATGCTTGCGCCTTGTGCTTCTTCCATTTTCGTGTGCGCCTCCTACGCCTTCGCCCCCGCGTCGGCACATCGGATTGGCCACCTCCTTTGGTGCTTCCCATCAAGCCCTTGGTCACCTCCACTTCTCCCTTGTGTTGGTGTCGACCCGCGATTCCTTGGCTTGCTGCACCTTGGCCTTGCCCTTTTGTGGCGCACCTCCCATGATGGCGACGTCCCCTATCGCCTTCCCATTATGCTCCCGTAGGCTCCTTGGTTCATCCTTGACAAGCCGTATGGCACTCATCACCTTCGCCTTTTGTGCCTTCCCCTCGCGCAATACCCCAACCGTGCATGACTTACTTCCACCCATCAAGATCATGCTATTTGCACTCAGCACCGGCATAGCTCTTGTCGTGTCGACGAACTCCACGCCTAGCACAATTGGATACTCATCCATGTCGACAACCGTGAGATCGATCTTTCCGCGCCATTCCCCAATAGCTATGTCGACCCCGCGTGCGACCCCATGAATTGGCTTGGCTTCGGAGTTGACGGCCTTCAACCATCCATGCTCCTCCCCAAATTTAATTCCAAGCCTTTGTGCCTCGGACCTTTAGATGAAGTTGTGCGTGGCTCCCGTATCAATCAATGCCTCGGTCTCCTTCCCACCAATCTTGGCAACCACGTACATGCGCCCCTTACGCTCGACTTTCTCCTCGGTCTTTGCCTTGACCGCGCCAAGCAACCGGAGTGAACCCATCCTTGGTTCTTCTTCGGCATCATTTTTGTTGGAGCACTCTCCCTTCTCCTCGTTGCCCCGAATGAGTGCCGCTAGCTTGTTGCGTTGCGGACATTCATGGCCTTGTGTGGACCACTGCAAAGGAAGCACTCCAATTTCTTCCATTCTCCACTTGCCTTCTCTTTTCCATGATCACCTCTCGGCTTTTCCCACTTAGGCTTGTGGCTCTTCCATTTGTCTCCCTTCGCATGGTACGACTCTTCCTCGGTACCGCTAGTCGCTTCCCCACTTTTGCCCGAGTTATCCTTCGAACCCTTTGACTTGGAAAACTCGAACTTATTGAATTCAATTAGCGACTCCGCTGCGGCAATTGCGGTATTGAGGTCTTGCACCCCACGCCTTTGAAGCTCCAACTTGGCCCGCCCCTGCAGGCCATCCAAGAAAGCAAACAAAACTTCCTTGTCGGGCATATCGGGTATCTCCAATAAGACTTCCGTGAACTCCTTCACGTACTCCCGAATGCTCCCTTTATGTGTGAGCCGACGAAGCTTACTCCGCGCCTCAAGCTCAACATTTTGTGGGTAAAATTGGGCCTTGATCTCCCTCTTGAAATCAGCCCAAGTGTCAATACAGACGGTGCCCCTCTCCATGTCCGCGTACCTACGTCTCCACCAAAGAGTAGCCAAATCACTAAGGTAGAGGGACGCGGTACTAACCTTTTTGGCCTCGTCTCGGATTCCCATGCCATCAAAGTAGCGCTCGCAATTGAAGAGGAAGTTATCCAACTCCTTAGCATCATGAGCCCCGTCGTAGGCCTTCGGCTTCGGCACGTCCACTTTCGACTCCCAAGTAGCCACCACGTTCCCTTGTGCGATGGCTCTCTTGCAAAGAGACAAATCCCCCTTGATCTCTTGCATCTCCTCCTTCATGGCACGCATCTCCTCCATCATGGTAGCAAGTTGCTCCAAAATGTGGTCTTGGCGGCCCCTAAAATCATCTAGCTCCTTCCTCCACGAGTCCACGACTACGTTGAGAGTGCCTTGCATCTCCCCTCGAAGCTCCTCAAGGTCCCCCGACCATTGCTTCTTGATGTCTTGGCCCAATTTCTCAACATTGTCGTCAATATCCACAACGGCAAGCGACACCCGCGCAAGCCTCGACTCGCACTCGGCTAGGCGATCCCGCTCCACAGTCCTCTCCCTAGAAGACTTCTTGCCACCTTTAGAGACGCGTTGTTCCTCCCTAGGAACGTGCTCTCCTACAACAATACCAACGTCGGCCTCCCCACTGGCCATTTCCTCACGATCTCCCACGCTAGCGAACCTTTGCTCCGCTACCAACTGTCACGGGCTGGGAGTTTCGGAATGCAAACTCCACCAACAATCGTCATCAGACTTAGAAATCCCACACAATAGCCCGTGCGGCACTTAGGCAAGAACCCCAATCTCAAGCGTAAGTCAGCCTAAACCCTGCTACCACGCTAGCAAGAGAACACTCGGAAAAGTATTGGAGGAAAGCAAAGTGTATATTAATACCAAAGTGTTTGTACAAGTGTGAGCCCCGTGCTCTTTACACTTGAATACCCAAAGTTCCCATCTACCCCCAAAATGAGGAGAGAGGTCCTATTTATAGGCCATCCACCTCCTCAATGGATGGCTAGGATCGCGCCTCTAGAAGGCTCCACGATCCAATGGCTACAAATACAAGTTCCAAATATTTCTACCATAAATATCTACCCATCCTTATCACTTGGCCTAGAATGTTCTAGACACTCTAGAACATTCCCCAAGCTTCCCAAATATTCCATAATGTTCTATACGGTTCCAGGAGGTTCTAGACTTTTCCAGAACTTCCAAGACTTTCCACCCGCTTCTAAAATTCTCCGGAATCTTCCCCAAGATTCTAGAGAATTCCACACCCTTCTAGAACTTTCTAGAACTCTCTAGTATATACCACCACCATCTAGAGAATTCCGCCATTCTCTGGAGAAGTCCACACGTTTCTTGCGCATTCCGGGCCTCTCTAGAATCTTCCGCGCAATTCTTGAGCCCTTGTCGCACACCACGGGACAGTCAGAGCCTCAATTTTATCATCAGCAATGGCATCAATTATTATCCCGAATGAGTGACCAGGGAAATAAGATCATCATTTCTTCAATAAAAGGGAAGGAAGGACCAAGTTTCTTTCACCTTTTTGTTACATAATATAAAAAGGAAAAACAACCCAAGTTTTAGAGATGTTGCAGGCAATATACATCAATATAAGATTACATTCATGATATCACATGGCCACCATTTCTGTAGCAGCTGTCTTATATGCACAACATAAGTCTAATGATCGACAAAAAGATGCATGCCCACCACCACAGACCCGCAAAGGAATTATTATTAGATGATGCATCTCAATAACAAGACCACATGGGCAACACCCCTTTTTCGCTATAACTTATGCTGGGATATCAACTTTTTTGGTGAACTGCAATTTGGTGGATGTCCATCTCCTTTAACATCACAGATCTACCACAGGAGTCGCAGGGAGTGGTTCTTGACCCACAAAGACTCTCATGCTCCGATAGTCCTCGTAACCGATCTCGTGCATCCATAGCCGAACTCCCAGCTGGGACCATATCTCCACAGAACCGGCATGTAATAAGACGCAAGGGACAAATAGAAGCCTGGTGTTGCACCTACATAAATACAAGATAAATGGATTGATTGTGATTAAGAAATGAATGAAAAAGAAGATCAACACGATCATGAAATGTATGAGAAATACAGGATGTAAAAGTGCCATCTTTAAGGAATTTTTGGAGCATATCCAACAGATTTTGGTTTTAGAAATTCCCAAGGTTTGAATTGAGAAACCAAAGCTTGATAACCTGTAATAAGCCCAGTCAAACGGTTCCCAAGGCCAAGGAACTTGTTCAATACACACTCCCAACATTTCACACCCGAAAAACAGTACCTGAATGATAATGGCTCGCTTATTTTCATGCCAAGTGCATGACATAAGACTATTAATGCTTTGGATAAAAACTAACTACATGCACCACCCCTATAATTGGTAATGCAAACTGAATGATTAGACAAGCCATTCACTAAAAGGACCTAAACAGTCTATCAGTGGCATTTAGATGGTATGCTGTGTGGAGAATGGGGCTACCAATTTCACCAAAATTGAGCAGGAATGTCAACCAACTAGTAATCAAACAAATCTCAGTGCAAGGAAGACAAAGAAAGCAGCAGAGCAAGATTCTGAATGCTTACCATCAACTCCTTCTCAAGAACTGCGCCACAGGGACACTGAAGTGGTTCATGGAACACTTTCATGTGCTTCTCCATTTCCCCCTTTTGGAAAGCTTGTCCACATTTCTCACAGTGGACATGGTTTTTAACCTCCCCTGTCCTCAGAACAACCCCGCAACCAGGATGCTGACAAACAATATTATGTCTGCTACAGAAAGCTTCATGCAGTGCTATACTCCGACTGGGTATAAAGTGCTTGCAGTTTCTACACTCTACAGTGTCCACGTCCATAGATGATGAAGATCCAGCTTGTTGACCAGCTTTAAGGCTTCCTTGGTCCTGAACACTGACTGATACCTTGTATTTTGTTGTTCCTTTAAAACCATACACACCTAAGCTGTAAGTACCTACTCCCAAGTTCTTATCTTTAGTGCTCAGGATCAAAACTTTTGAACCAATGTCATGTGAGGACCATTCGTGTTGGTGTTGGGTTGGAAATATGAGGGGATGCTTGGATATGTACAGATCAGTATCACCATCCCCAGACTCACCCTCAATCTTTACTTCAAGTCTCACATCTCCAGAAGCAATTATTTTCCAGTTATCATCGTCAACTGTGAATTTATAGTAATTATAACGCCCTTCCTCAACAATTCCAGATTCTGATGTACCAAATGTAAGTGGCTTCAGGACAGGTTGATTCGAATCCTCCAAAGGAGAATCGGAACCAACAATATCAACCTCAATATCTGTTTCCAGTACAGAGACATTTGATGAAGGTTTCAACTCAAGCACCCGTAGTTTGTACGTCAGTACCCCATGGTTGACAGTGATAACATCACCTTGAGAAAGCGTGGCATGCTGTCGAAGGCATGTTTCAAGAACAGCCTTGTGATTGGGCAAATCTGAAAACCCAAAAACATCAGGCTGAAGCTTTGCATAAGTTCCTTTGGGAAGCCAGACATAACGTATCTCAACCAAAGGAGCCTTTGGGATGTCTTTAGGAAACAGGTTACTCCATACATGAGAAGGCAATGCGACTGAACCTTCATCTGCAGTAAACTCAAGAACACCAGAATGGGTAGTAGCCACATTTGGGTCATCGTTTCCCATCTCTGCAGAAGCTTCTTGTTGAACAACAGATAATTGGAAGTAAAGTGGTCCTTTATCAAATGCACCTTGATCAGACAGTTCCGTGAAGCAGGAAGGTGGCAATTTAATCTTATCTCCACTACCCTGAAAAGGTACAGCCTCCAATATACGAGAAAACACTATCCCCCTCCCAGCAAGTAAATTTTCTTGCATTTGCTGGTCAGCCTGCATAGAGACCAAATTACTGTAAGCATCCATGAGACCGTGAACAATCTAATGCTCTTGAAAATTTAATTTGAAACCAGAAAACACCAAGTAGGAATATCGCATAACTATTGCAAGCATGAATCTACTTACACACTCATCACTTGTGTCACATCTGTCTATCATGCCAAGAGCTATTCAAACAATCTTAATAGCTTATCCAAAAGTCCTACATTCTATATCAAGCCCACAAATCTGGCAACCAGCCGCTAGCAAATCCCGGCGTTCTACTAGTCATTATGGTTTTTTTCTTGCCAACAGGGTCGGGAATTCCAAATACATTGACAAGATATTTCAGATTCATCTGACTAGCAAAACCTACTCCGAGAAGAATTTTCAAAAGTTGAACTTGGATACTATCCGGCAACATCCCTTAAACGACATTTCCCAATAGCATGGAGTACATGTTAGGTTAACAAGATCTGCTAATCATCTTAAAAAAAAAATGATCATCGAGTACGTCCAATTATTCAGTCCAACAAATTGGGTAGTCAACAGAAACCCATAACCTAAGCATAATCAAACAAGCTTACACCAGAGGGCAATCAGCTGCTCATAACTCTCACAACATAAAAAATAAACAAAATGGGTGAATGAAAAGCAATCAGATACCAAGAGCAACAACCAAAAGCGCATAAAACGGGAACCAAAAGAGAAACAAAACGGGTTTAGCAGTAGAGAGAGAGTAAAAAAGAGACCTTTTCCTGGGCATGAAGGGCATCAAGCCTGCGAGATCTCTGGGCGGCTTCAAGGGCTTCTCTTTGCTTCCTGGCCTCTTCTTTGGCCTTCCTTTCTCTTTCAAGTTTCAATTTTGCTCTGTCTTTCCTCTCTTTCTGCTCCTTCTCCAGCTTCTCCCTCGCTCTTCTAAGCTCGAAATCCATCTTTCAATCTCTCTCCCTCTCCCTCTCTCTCTCGCTAATTATCGACTTCAAGTAATGTGTCTTCTCCTGATATTTAATTTATAGGTTCTGTATCTTCTTCCCCTCTCGATTTTATTTTGACGGTGTGGGTGGTTGTTGTCCGCGTCCGCTAAGGTAACGAATTTGGAATTTGATGGGTTGGATTTTTAATGTTGTTGAATGTTGATTGTTGAATATAAGATTTTTCTTTTCTGTCTGGATTGCCGATGAAGAAATCTTCTTCAATTTTGCAGGGAAAAGGGTTTTTTTTTATATATAGTTTATTTTAGTTTCGGATTTGGATGACTGGTTTCCAATTTCTAGAAGGATCTGGGCCCTCCTCGTGGATTAAGGATTTTAGTGAGCTTTAATAATAAACCAGTAATTGGGCTCGATTCGATTTCGTGTTGGACAAAACCATGGAAGCTTCCCTCCCTTGTTGTACTATTAGTAATTTGTGCTTTGTAGGATAATTTATTATTTATAGCAATTTGTTTCATACATTCTATTACTCCATGAACATCATCAATTGGCTCCAACAAATCCTTAAACACCTGAAATAGCATATAATCCTTAATTAATTTAAGAAAGAAATAACTGGTCTTCTTGTTTAAAGTCGACCTCTGTACAAAATGCATATGAGATTCCTAAAATTTTAATTATGCATTCATTTTTCCTAACTTTACAAAAGATTCCTCATACTTTTATTATTTTTTAATTAATTTTGTGGCATCATGTGTGGTGTCTGTTATTATTTCGAGTAGGAATCATAATATTAGTACGAATTGTCTTTGCTGAGTTTGTTAACATACAAAGCAGCAGGTAGTGCAAACAGAAATGAATTGCTGCTGGTACAAGCTTAAAATGGAAGAACCCTAAATTGGAAATCAAGATTCACAAGACAAAAAAAAGATCGAGTTGACAAACGGAAAGGTCATTCCCTTAATTTCCTATAGGTTTCTTTTACCTAAGCCCTGAGAATAAGCAACCACTTTATTTCTAATGAGAAAAAGTATGGATGAGCCACTGTCCTCTTACTTCAAAGCTCACTTGATTAATTCTACACAAAATTTAAAATAATGACGCAAAATTTAAGTTAAAAGTCAACTTGGCTCCCAGTTGAAATAGAAACCCAGGTCGAGAGTATACCCAATGGAATTCCAGCGACATAGTAACAGCTGACATTCACATATGCAACGAAAGATTGCCATCCACAGCCACACCTTCACATAATCATGGTTTGCATATATTTATCAAAACAATAAAAAATATAAAAAAAATATCATGTAAAAAAACAATTTAAGTGCAAAAAAAATGAAAATTTGGAGATTATTGGTTCAAAATATATTTTACCAGACAAAACGGGTTGCACTCCATTAAGGATGAGAGTAATGGCCAGGAAAAAAAAAATACAAGGGGCTTGAAGAAATAAAAGGCATTTCTCTCTTAATAATTATCCTATCAGCTCTAAACATTATTATAAACTTATGCCCTAAATTGACTTATTTTTGCCTTTTCTCAGCTATGCCACCTAGGATTAAAATTATAATTTTAGATTACCATAAAACCCTAGGATTATTCCCTTCCTAATAAGTTCTTCTCTTTACTCTCTCTACCTCTTCTCTTTCTAAAAAAAAATTCACCCCTCTCTCCCTCTTTTCTTTCTCAAAAAAATCCACCTACTGTTCGAATAAAAAAAATCCACCCACCGTGAGTCATTTGTTGTGCGGCCTTGGCCGCAATGGCCGAGATGGAGGCCGCAGTGGCCGGGATCGAGATGGAGAGGAGCTCGTCTGCACTGGCCGAGACGAGAGCCTGGAGCAGCTTGGTTCCTCACGGTCTGCATCCTTGCATATCCGCCCCTCCGGCACCCACGACGTGGCCACCCGCCCCTAAGATATCCAAGACGGTCGACCAAATAACTGAGCTAATACGGCCTGAGCCATTCTGCTCCATTCGGGAGCAGATACTGAGTTGCATGGAATAGATCAGCGTGGTGATGAGGTTGGGGCTTTCGGAAGAGCAAAAATACAAGGAGATCTCCTCCATGCTGGGCACTCTCTTCTCACTTTTGTCTGCTGCCACCTCTTGGCGGGCAACCTTCTGGATCGGCCCTGACCAGATCTCTACCCAGTACTCCCGCCCCTCCGACGCCCACGGTGACACAGCCCCTTCCTCCGGCGCTCAGGGAACCACGGCCAATGAAACACCCCGACCACTATTTACCCAACAAACAGTAATTATCAAACAACAGTGCCGTCACGTGGCACAGACAGTAAATACAATAGGAAAATCCGGCCCAACGGCCCAGAGAAAATATCATGTCACCCGACCACGGGTACAAGGTATCAAAGGCACAGCGGAAGCAATTTTAACAATTACAGCAACAGCATGAATCGACTCGATGCAACTATAGATCCAGATCCGTCAGAGGAGATGCCGCAGCCTGCCATGATGCATACCTGCATAAGGAACAACAAAGCCTGCCGATGGGGCAGGTGAGGGGTGAGATTCTCCATAATCTCACCGACACATAACCCATGATGATCAACATAGCATATACTTAACAGTCAAGAGCACAACAATACGGCATACGAGTAGTGTACGAAACACTTGACAAAAACACTCACAAAGATCAATGCGGACTATGCAAATGTCCACCCCATCGGTTATGCAATGCACTGACAACCTAATACTGACTGTACCATACACTAGTGCCCGACCAGGACACCTCAACTCAACTATATGTTGGGTAACCGACCCAATCTCAACAGACTATACAACACACGCACTAGTCCTGACAGACTATACTCAACAAAGGTTCCTCATCGTATGATAACACACTGTTACTGTACTTGCCGATCATCTGACCCGGTACCAAACAATCTCAAAATCACGTGAGCCTCGCTCACCGGGTAGCTGGTAACCTGCACGGACCATACCCAAAAAACATCACAAATCGGTCCCCGGGTAGAATCACAACACAGCAACAGCGACAGCAGCCATCACAGCAACTCGTAACCACAACAACAACAATCCTCACCAATCTCGATCTCTGGGTATCGACATACCCTTAAAAATGGGAACAGCCCAACTGTCGACCACAACCCGACAACCAACATATCTCATTATCCTATCAAAAATGACAAGTGATACTCATCCGACAATTATCAAAAGAAACCGACAATAACAAAGGACAACTGGCAATCGATGCCAACAACAATAGACTATTCACGACCAACGACAACAAAAACACCGCGAACCGGCAACCTATGCCGACCACGGTCAACCGACTATATTGATAACCTCCCAAGGTATGATCATGAGACAACATGCATATGAACATAACACATCACAGCCCAACAAAGCAAAAACACATCTTAATAAAAACTGAGCCAAGGCCAAAAGAATATCTTTTATTATTACCAATTTTATCTTTCGGGCCCTGTCACTGGACAAGCTAGGGGTCAGACCTGGATATCAACATATTTTGGGTGCCAGACCAAAATCAAGAGAACCCAGGGATCGACATCCCAAAATAGTAACCCAGTGATAGACATCCCAAATAAATCAACGGGATAGACATCCCAAATAAATCAACGGGGATAGACATCCCAAGCATAGACATGCTTACCACAAGTAACCCAGGTCATGGCCACCACAAAACAGTCTTTACCCATCGAGTCGAACCACTACTTTCCAAGTGACATTAAAGTCGTCAACACAATTTCCAATTATCCAATTTCCATTTCCAACATCCATTATCAATTTTCCGTGGTCAATAGTCCAACAACATTCTCAACACAATATTCACAGAATCAATATTACAGTTCAGCAATCTCAACAGCAATAATCACGGCAGTCAAATATCCAACAGTGAATATCTCAGCAGTTCAATCAAACAACAAAGCACACAAGTATTGCGGCACATATCAAAGGAAATCTACTCTCACAACAAATATCAGCAAATATCACAAAGTTATCAACAACAATAACCATGAGATGCAATGGAACCTATGTAGTTCCAAGACCAACCATCCCGGCTATCACGGGTGGAATGACGTATATGCAACCTCACCTGATACTCCTCGAAAGCTGGCATCCGGTTAAGCCTTGATATTCCTATAATATAACAACAGTAATCACTTATAATGCACAAACAAGATGATTATGCATGATGCCGGTTAAGAGTTATTAGGCGGCTTATCCGTTCATTTTATTATTTCTATAGTTCTCTTATCCATTTATGTGGAGGTTACTAATAATCTATTTTCCATCTGTTATACCAATCATGTCCAACATAAGTCAAAACCAAAACCGAGCGGCCAAGCCGACATCTCGGCCCTTAGGCTGCTTATGACAAGAAAGCATATACACACGTACACTTGTATGTAATGTATATTTAAGAAAATATATTTGTAAATAAATCAAGTCACGACCCGTTAAATACTCATAGTCCATATGACGTAAATAATATTATTCCCGATTAAATACTAAATACTTATATGTTTTATACACAATAATTATATAATATTGGAAACGATAATTATGTTGAAATATTATTTAAATAGTATATCCTATAATAACTCGTTTAATGGAAATTATCTCCAACGGTATGAAATTAACGTAGCCGATGTATAGCATAAAATATTTGTGCGAATTTGTAGTTGTATTATTTATAATTAAACATCTACATATAAAATCATAGGTACATGTATACATAAAACTATAATTGTTAAGTAAGGATGAAGCGCCCCGACCCGCATTTACCGTAACACAGTAAACACGTGTCAAAACTATTCTTATTGATAGAACAGACAGTACATCGTAGTCAAAATACTACACAGTAAATCCAACAACATCCGTCTCCCGTACACGGGAACCATTATTCAAACCAAACACAGTGCGCAACTGTAGCAGCAGATAGTATCAGTAATATACATATCACAGGTGGATAGCAGCACAGCAACATACATCACACAGCAGCGGAAATGTAGTACAGCATCATATGCAATAGAATAGCAGCGGAAGACTTTATGCACATGCAACGGAGGTATGGAACCGGAGTCAGGCGGAGAAGAAAGCAGCAGCCATCGAACGTCGTACCTGAACTACGGAAGCAACTTAACCTACGAGATGAAACCCCGCAGGCGAGGGGTGAGTCCGAAGTGCTCACCGACGAAGGATAAACAGTGATATGCAAGCAACCGTAATACTTGAAGCAATCACAGACAAGCAATAGCATATCTCAACAACTGAGCCAAGGCCAAAAGAATATTAATTATTATTACCAATTTTATCTTCCGGGCCCCCGTCACTGGACAAGCTAGGGTCGTACCTGGTTATCAATTAATTCCGGATGCTAGGTCAACAACCAATCCAATCTCAAAACCCCGGATATTTGGTATATCCAAACCACTGGGTATTCAGTATATCCCAACCTCAGGCAACAACATGCCAACCGGATATTCGGTATATCCGAACCACTGGGTATTTGGTATACCCTAACCACAGGCAAAAAGCCAAACAGATATTCGGCATATCCGAGCCACTGGGTATTTGGTATACCCTAACCACAGGCAACAAGCCAACAAACCAAGTAACTGACCATAGCATCCCAAAATTAATTTCCAACCATCGGGTCGTACCACTACTTTCCACATGACAATGATAACAACATCTCAAATCAATTCCAATTCCAATTTCTTTTTCTCAATTTCCACAGTCAATAGTTCAACATCAATCTCAGCATATTATCCACAGAATCAATATCACAGTCCAAAAGCAACAATAATATCCTCAACAGTCAATCAGCCAACAATCAACAATTCAGCAGTTCAATCGGACAACAAAGCACACAAAGTATTACAGGCAACATAACAAGGGTTATCCATCCTCACCTTAGCCGATAATCAATTACGGAATTGTCCAGTAAGTTCCAAGTCCGGTTCCTCAGCAAATTGCTCGTTATCAACTCCTATATCAATCAAATATTATGCTCACATAAGATGGTATGCAAATGCCATGCTAATACTGTATACCGGAAACTAAATATAAACTCGGCTCGGTTACTCCCCCAGATTAGTTTTCCATTATTATCACCATTCACCATTTATTTCATGTGCTAAAATACTATTCTATATTTACTCCTATACCCGGGTACTATACCGGTATAATACTTTGAAAATACCCTTTCCATAATTATTTCTTAAGTATGTACTTTCCAAAATTATTTCTTCAGATTATTATTTTTCTTTCCATATGTTGTATACCATATAATATATTTTTTCCAAAATTAACTTTCCTCTTCATTATACATTTTTTCCAGATTTCTTTTTTTTTTATATTAAAAACGGGTTGGGCCAACAGTACCAGCCCAGAACTCAAGCCCAGCAGACCAAGCAGGAGCCCAGCAAGCCCAGGCGCAGCAGCCCAAAGTCAGGCCCGCGCCCAGCAGCCCAAGCCCACGCGAGATCAGCCCAGGCTCGCGCTTCACAGGACCCAAACCATTCGGCCCATACCCATCTGACCCAAAACTCAACCCGCGGGTCGACCCGACCCATGGAAGTCCATCTGGGTCGGCGCCTTACAGCGGATCTGCAGCTCACCTGCAGAGACGGGATGGCGCGAGGGGCGGAACCGGGGCGAGGCGGACGGCAGCGCGGCGTCGCGGTGACGCGGCAGCAGAGGCGGGGAGTGTGGCGGCGTCGCTGCGGCCGGCGGTGTCGAGGTGGGGCGCGGGCGCGCGACACGCGAGGAAGGAAGGGAAAGGAGGAGCGGGGGTCGCGGTGGCCGGCGAGGAAAAGAGGAAGGAGAGGGAGAAGGAGGAGTTGGTGGCGAGATGGTCCCGGTGGTGATGGCGGTTCAGGGGGTGGTCGGCCGGTGTGTGTTCTCGGGGAGGAGGAAGAAAAAGAAGAGGAGAGAGGGAGGGGTATGGTGCTGACGTGGCATGTGGTGTGTGGTTGTTTAGTGTTTTCTTTTTTCTTTTTATTATTATTTTTCTGGTTTGTAATGGATGATGGAGTTATGCAGGAATGGTTTTTGCAGGGGAGAAGGAAGAAAGCAGGTGGTGAAGGCGATGATGTGCTCTGGGAAGGTAGAAGAAAAATAATTTTTATAGGCAGCAAAATTATTGATAAGTCACAGGCTGAATAGGAATTGGCGGCTGAATAATTGAACTTCAATTATGCAATTACTATACTGCATGTGAAGTGTGACCCACCTGGACCAGAAAATATCCGGTATACCCACTTATCTTATTCTGGTCCGATAATTCGAGGATAAACCCGGCTTTTCCTAAGATTCCCGGACCCAGAAAAATTCCAACTTTGGTCCGTAAAATCCGCAGAAAAATCACGAACGTGGGACTATGCTCGGTTTCAGAATCCAAAGCTCGATTTACCACAATTTAATTACCCAACATTAAAAATCAATGGTAAATCACTGTAAATTAACTTAAACAGTCCCGGTAAAAATGAAATTTTTACCTGGGCTGTTACAGCCTACCCACCTTAAAAGAATTTCGTCCCTGAAATTCACTCCGAAGATGTGAATAAGTGCGGGTACTGAGAACGCATATACTCCTCAACTTCCCACGTGGACTCATTCGCAGAGTGCTTGCTCCACTTAACCTTTACCATTGGAATAACTCTGTTCCTTGACTGTCTGACCTCTCGTGCTAGAATCTGCTCTGGCAACTCTGTATACATAAGATCCTCTGCGACCTCAACATCTGTTGTAGTAACCATATGGCTCGGATCTGATCTGTACCTCCTCAACATGGAAATATGGAATATGTCATGAATTCGTGACAATCCTCGGGTAAAGACAATCTGTACGCCAAGGGTCCAACCCTTTCTACGATCTCATACGGCCCGATGTACCTGGGACTCAGCTTCCCTCTCTTACTGAGCCTAATCACACCCTTCCAAGGTGCTACTCTGAGGAAAACCTTCTCACCAACATTGTACTCCATCTTACATTGGTGTTTGCCGGCGTAGCTCTTCTGCCGATCCTGAGCAGCTCTCATACACTGTCTCACCGTCTGGATCTTGTCCACTGTCTGTTGGACTAAATCCGGTCCAAGGATCAGTCTCATACTTTCTTCATCCCAACACACTGGACTTCTACACTTCCTTCCGTAGAGAGCCTCAAAAGGTGGCATACCAATGCTGGAATGGTAGCCGTTGTTATAAGCAAACTCAACCAAGGGTAGATACTCATCCCAACTCCCACTGAAGTTAAGTGCATCAGTCCTCAACATATCCTCCAGTGTCTGTATAGTCCTCTCAGACTGTCCATCTGTCTGAGGATGAAAAGCAATGCTAAAGCTCAACTTAGTCCCTAGCGCTGCTTGTAAGCTCTTCCAGAAACGTGATGTGAACCTCGGGTCCCTGTCTGAGACTATAGACTTTGGAATCCCATGTAGTCTCACAACCTCAGCAAGATACTTACCGCCAATGTGTCCATGGTATCAGTTTGGCGGATAGGTAAAAATGTGCCGATTTTGTTAATCGGTCAACGATGACCCAAATAGCATCATGCTGCCTCCGAGTCATCGGTAAACCAATCACAAAATCCATAGTGATCATCTCCCACTTCCATTCTGGCACTGACAAAGATCTCATCTTCCCTGCTGGAGCCTGATGTTCAGCTTTCACTTGCTGGCAAGTGATACACTTAGCAACATACTCAGCTACATCCTTTTTCATGCGTGGCCACCAAAAATGACTTCTCAAATTCTGGTACATCTTGGTGCTCCTGGGATGCATAGCATACGGTGTCATATGTCCTTCTTCTAGAATCTGACTGCGTAGGTCACCAAAACTGGGTACACATAGACGCTTTCCTAGCATCAGTGCACTATCCTCGGCTATGTGGAACTTATCTTCCTTTCCACTATGGACTACTTCCTTCAGCTTGATCAGGTCGGGATCTCTATCTTGTAACTCCACAATCCAGCCTCTCAGGTTAGACTTGACTTCAATATGTGTCAACAAAGCTCCTGTCTCATCGATTGACAAATCAACTCCCATCTTCCTTATCTCAATGAGTGAGGACATTGAGTAGGTCGTGGAAGCATCTTCTGGCTGTCTCCGACTCAAGGCATCTGCTACAACATTAGCTTTTCCAGGATGATACTCAATAGTACAATCATAATCATTCAGTAACTCAACCCAACGTCTTTGTCGCAGGTTAAGCTCCTTCTGATTCATGATGTACATGAGACTCTTATGATCTGTGAAAATCCGGCATCTCTCTCCAAACAGATAATGTCGCCAGATCTTCAAAGCAAGGATCACTGCGGCCATATCTAAATCATGTGTCGGATAATTCTTCTCGTGTGGCCTCAACTGTCTCGAAGCATAGGCTATCACTCGGCCTTCTTGCATCAGAACAGCTCCCAAACCAAGACCTGAAGCATCACAGAATAACACGTACTCCACTCCTGGCTTAGGCACTGTCAGAACTGGCACTGTTGTCAGCTTCTTCTTAAGTTCATCAAAACTCTTCTGGCAGGCATCACTCCAGACGAAATCTTGGTCTTTCTTTAACAGCTTGGTCATAGGACTAGCTATTAAAGAGAAACCCTCGATGAATCTTCGGTAATATCCTGCAAGGCCAAGAAAACTCCTGACTTCTGGTACCGTCTTGGGCGGCTCCTATTCCAAAACAGCCTTTACTTTGGCAGGGTCAACCTTAATCCCATCCCCGGATACAACATGTCCAAGGAATGCAACTTCTTCAAGACAGAACTCGCATTTGCTAAACTTAGCATACAACTCCTTCTCTCGCAACCTCTGAAGCACTACCCTCAGGTGCTCTTTATGTTCTTCCCGGTTCTTGGAGTAGATCAAGATGTCATCGATGAAGACTACCACAAACTTATCCAAGCACTCGTTCAAGACCAAGTGCATCAAACACATGAAAACTGTTGGTGCATTGGTCAAGCCAAATGGAACCACTGTGAACTCAAAGTGACCATACCGAGTGCGGAAGGCTGTCTTCGGTATGTCCTCCTCTGCAATCTTGACCTGATGGTAGCCAGATCGAAGATCAATCTTAGAAAATACAGTAGCACCCTGTAACTGATCGAAAAGATCATCAATTCTGGGAAGCGGATACTTATTCTTCACTGTCACCTTGTTCAGCTGTCGGTAGTCCACACACATGCGCAAACTACCATCCTTCTTCTTCACAAAAAGGACTGGTGATCCCCAAGGTGAAGTACTAGGTCTGATAAAACCTTTCTCTAACAGCTCATCCAACTGTTTCTTTAACTCCTGGAGTTTTGTCGGTGCCATCCGATATGGTGCCATCGAGATAGGTGTCACTCCTGGCATCAAATCGATGGTGTACTAAACTTCTCTGTCAGGTGGAAATCCTGGCAAATCTTCTGGGAACACATCTGGAAACTCCCTCACAACCATGATGTCTCCTAAAACCGGAGTCTGAACTTCTTCACCCTTGGCATGGGTCAACAAAGCATCTGGACCCAATGGCTTTATCCCAACATCCTGATTAGCAGAGATACTACATGTAGTAGCAGCTCTCCCGATTCCTGTCAACAAAATCTTATGTCCACCTTCGGAAGTCAACAACACTTCCTTGGTTCGACAGTTCACCGTAGCACTGTACTTGGACAACCAATCCATTCCTAGGGTTATGCCGAATCCTCCCATGTTCGTCACAACCAACCGTGCAAGAAAGACCTCATTATCGTACGAAGGAGAAACGTCTCTACACACATGGGTTAATCTGACCACTATACCCGCAGGTAACCTAACCCTCATCGGACAAGTTAAGTTTTCTTCCGTACAATTATGTTGTGTCGCAAAACTTTGCGCGACAAAAGAATGCGTAGCACCAGGACCAATCAAAGTATAAGCAGTACTACCAAAAGCTGTAAAAGTACCTGCTATGACATCGATGTCTAGGTGACCTCCAGCATGCTGATTCTCTCCAACCGGATCCATTCGTCTTACCCTATAAGAGAATGTATATGCATGCATATTATACTAACTCAAGACAAACTGTGCACAAATAATCACAGCAACACCCAAGGACCTACTGCCCGCTCCGCTACCAAACTGAAGCGCCCTAACCTGCATTTACCGTAACACAGTAAACACGTGCCGAAATTATTCTTATTGATAGAACAGACAGTACATCGTAGTCAAAATACTACACAGTAAATCCAACAACATCCGTCTCCCATACACGGGAACCATTATTCAAACCAAACACAGTGCGCAACTGTAGCAGCAGATAGTATCAGTAATATACATATCACAGGTGGATAGCAGCACAACAACATATATCACACAGCAGCGGAAATGTAGTACAGCATCATATGCAATAGAATAGCAGCGGAAGACTTTATGCACATGCAACGGAGGTATGGAACCGGAGTCAGGCGGAGAAGAAAGCAGCAGCCATCGAACGTCGTACCTGAACTACGGAAACAACTTAACCTACGGGATGAAACCCCGCAGGCGAGGGGTGAGTCCGAAGTGCTCACCGACGAAGGATAAATAGTGATATGCAAGCAACCGTAATACTTGAAGCAATCACAGACAAGCAATAGCATATCTCAACAACTGAGCCAAGGCCAAAAGAATATTAATTATTATTACCAATTTTATCTTCCGGGCCCCCGTCACTGGACAAGCTAGGGTCGTACCTGGTTATCAATTAATTCCGGATGCTAGGTCAACAACCAATCCAATCTCAAANACAGCATCATATGCAATAGAATAGCAGCGGAAGACTTTATGCACATGCAACGGAGGTATGGAACCGGAGTCAGGCGGAGAAGAAAGCAGCAGCCATCGAACGTCGTACCTGAACTACGGAAACAACTTAACCTACGGGATGAAACCCCGCAGGCGAGGGGTGAGTCCGAAGTGCTCACCGACGAAGGATAAATAGTGATATGCAAGCAACCGTAATACTTGAAGCAATCACAGACAAGCAATAGCATATCTCAACAACTGAGCCAAGGCCAAAAGAATATTAATTATTATTACCAATTTTATCTTCCGGGCCCCCGTCACTGGACAAGCTAGGGTCGTACCTGGTTATCAATTAATTCCGGATGCTAGGTCAACAACCAATCCAATCTCAAAACCCCGGATATTTGGTATATCCAAACCGCTGGGTATTCGGTATACCCCAACCTCAGGCAACAACATGCCAACCGGATATTCGGTATATCCGAACCACTGGGTATTTGGTATACCCTAACCACAGGCAAAAAGCCAAACAGATATTCGGCATATCCGAGCCACTGGGTATTTGGTATACCCTAACCACAGGCAAAAAGCCAACAAACCAAGTAACTGACCATAGCATCCCAAAATTAATTTCCAACCATCGGGTCGTACCACTACATTCCACATGACAATGATAACAACATCTCAAATCAATTCTAATTCCAATTTCATATTCCAATTTCTTTTTCTCAATTTCCACAGTCAATAGTTCAACATCAATCTTAGCATATTATCCACAGAATCAATATCACAGTCCAAAGCAACAATAATATCCTCAACAGTCAATCAGCCAACAATCAACAATTCTGCAGTTCAATCGGACAACAAAGCACACAAAGTATTACAGGCAACATAACAAGGGTTATCCATCCTCACCTTAGCTGATAATCAATTACGGAATTGTCCAGTAAGTTCCAAGTCTGGTTCCTCAGCAAATTGCTCGTTATCAACTCCTATATCAATCAAATATTATGCTCACATAAGATGGTATGCAAATGCCATGCTAATACTGTATACCGGAAACTAAATATAAACTCGGCTCGGTTACTCCCCCAGATTAATTTTCCATTATTATCACCATTCACCATTTATTTCATGTGCTAAAATACTATTCTATATTTACTCCTATACCCGGGTACTATACCGATATAATACTTTGAAAATACCCTTTCCATAATTATTTCTTAAGTATGTACTTTCTAAAATATTATTTCTTCAGATTATTATTTTTCTTTCCATATGTTGTATACCATATAATATATTTTTTTCCAAAATTAACTTTCCTCTTCATTATACATTTTTTCCAGATTTCTTTTTTTTTATATTAAAACGGGTTGGGCCAACAGTACCAGCCCAGAACTCAAGCCCAGCAGACCAAGCAGGAGCCCAGCAAGCCCAGGCGCAGCAGCCCAAAGTCAGGCCCGCGCCCAGCAGCCCAAGCCCACGCGAGATCAGCCCAGGCCCGCGCTTCACAGGACCCAAACCATTCGGCCCACACCCATCTGACCCAAAACTCAACCCGCGGGTCGACCCGACCCATGGAAGTCCATCCGGGTCGGCGCCTTACAGCGGATCTGCAGCTCACCTGCAGAGACGGGATGGCGCGAGGGGCGGCACCGGGGCGAGGCGGACGGCAGCGCAGCGTCGCGGTGACGCGGCAGCAGAGGCGGGGAGTGTGGCGGCGTCGCTGCAGCCGGCGGTGTCGAGGTGGGGCGCGGGCGCGCGACACGCGAGGAAGGAAGGGAAAGGAGGAGCGGGGGTCGCGGTGGCCGGCGAGGAAAAGAGGAAGGAGAGGGAGAAGGAGGAGTTGGTGGCGAGATGGTCCCGGTGGTGATGGCGGTTCAGAGGGTGGTCGGCCGGTGTGTGTTCTCGGGGAGGAGGAAGAAAAAGAAGAGGAGAGAGGGAGGGGTATGGTGCTGACGTGGCGTGTGGTGTGTGGTTGTTTAGTATTTTCTTTTATTATTATTATTATTTTTCTGGTTTGTAATGGATGATGGAGTTATGCAGGAATGGTTTTTGCAGGGGAGAAGGAAGGAAGCAGGTGGTGAAGGCGATGATGTGCTCTGGGAAGGTAGAAGAAAAATAATTTTTATAGGCAGCAAAATTATTGATAAGTCACAGGCTGAATAGGAATTGGCGGCTGAATAATTGAACTTCAATTATGCAGTTACTATGCTGCATGTGAAGTGTGACCCACCTGGACCAGAAAATATCCGGTATACCCACTTATCTTATTCTGGTCCGATAATTCGAGGATAAACCCGACTTTTCTTAAGATTCCCGGACCCGGAAAAATTCCAACTTTGGTCCGTAAAATCCGCAGAAAAATCCCGAACGTGGGACTATGCTTGGTTTCAGAATCCAAAGCTCGATTTACCACAATTTAATTACCCAAGATTAAAAATCAATGGTAAATTACTGTAAATTAACTTAAACGGCTGTTACAAAGGATATAGTCTAGCAATATCTAAGCCGGTGAGAATAGCTGCAATACATTATACAATATATTCATATATTTGTATAAGACTAAAGTTAGTACTAAGGTGTAAATCTATTATTATTTTAGCTTAGGATTACGGAAATATATATATACATGTCTAGGCCTTTTATAATATAAATTCAATTAAACATAATTAAGGAAATTTGATGAGACGCCCCGACCCGTATTTACCGTATATAGTAAACACGTGCCGGAACTGTGACAACCCAACCAGACAAAGCCCAGCATACAGTGTATATGACAATAACTCGGGCTCAACAGCCCATAATAATAACAACAAAAATAACTCATCACGGCCCAATGGCCCAACAATGACAAAGTATGCACAGCGGAAGACTTTAAAACTCACAAAGACACTGTATGCCATACTGATGCAAACTATGGATCC